>DWFO01000655.1:0-18951 GCA_018246595.1 Mimoniades nurscia nurscia
GCAAGTGGTTCGCGTCCACGGGCAAGGACAACCTGCTCAACGCCTGGCGCACGCCCTACGGCGCCAGCATCTTCCAGGTGACGGCGCGACCGGCACTTGTCGAAGCGGCGACGTGCGAGAGTGGAGTATGAAAGAGAGATGAATGTTGCAGAAGCGTGTCAGATCTGAAAGATAAAACTTCGTCCATTAATTTTTAATTCCTTGTTTCCGTCTACAATATGCGCGTGTGAATACACACACACACACACACACACACACACACACACACACACACACACACACACACACACACACACACACAAATGTATGTTTAACGTAAACTTTCATTGTACGTTTGCAGTCGAAGGAGTCGTCATCGGTGCTCAGTTGTGATATATCGGCGGACGATAAGTTCATAGTGACCGGCTCCGGCGACAAGAAGGCGACAGTGTACGAGGTCATGTACTGATGACTGATAATCTCATAGGCAATAACAGTGTGATGAGTCGTGTTCCGTGGTCCAGTGAGTGAGCGCTTTTTGTATTGTCGCTGAACAGTGGCGGAGTAAAATGTGACGGCTTGCTAATGTTTTGGAACACTGGTCCTGATCTGTGTGTGGCAAGCGTGCGCCGCTTCGTATGAGGTAATAATAATAATTACACAGTACGATGTGTAATTATCGATTGCAAATACAATTGTAGAATGTAGTAGGCACTTTACCAAGAGTCGTTGCACGGCGCGGTGAGGGAATGCTACGTTTTTCCAAGTTAGAAATCCTAATCGAAACAATTTGATGACTGAAAAGCCGAGATGTTGTGGAGCTCAGGAACCGTTACCGTAGCTATACGATATCCGAAATAAATCTCCCCGTAACCGACATGATATAAAAAAAAATGTCCGAAACGACTATTATATGTAGTATTCACATAAACGAAATTTCATATTCATAACATCCAATTTAAAAAATATACTAAATTAACGCGATTTACAGTTTAGTACATTATCTATAAATATTCTATTATGTATAGTTATTTTTATGATTTTTTTAACATTTTCAGAATATCTCTTAATTGGTGCTACAGTTTATTCATAGAGAAATTCTGTAAGTTTCGTTACTTTATAAAGAAATTAGTTTTGAAAACAATGTTTAATTGTTTTTATACTTTTTACCTTAGTATTGTATTGTTTGATAATTTATTTTTTAAATTTAAAATGCTATGTCACTTTTTATTCCGTCACGCACCCGCGCATTAGGTTTATAACTGGCTGTCTAAATTAAAGACATATCGTTTTAAAAATTAAAGTAAGGAAGTAAGAAAAGTAAACACGTGTGAATATAATGTGATAATGTATTCACAAATTACTAGAAGATATCTAGGACCATAATTTGTCAGGTATTGACCAAACGGCGTTAAATACTTTTTTTAAATATTATTCCGAAAGGACGAAAGATAGCCAATTGTAAATCTAAAAAATCTAAAAAACAAACATTAATGTAATTTTAATGTAACGAATAGATCAATGTTGCACCGTTAAACTTGAATATTTTTAACGTTATTGTATATTTTTATAAAAAAAATCGAAAATATCTTTTTTATTCGCTAAGTTTACATTTATTTTCCCCGATGGTCCATTCAGAATAGATATTTATTGTAATTACAGATCTATTTTAAGGTCAATGTCAGACTGATTTATTTCTCAGGTCTATAGAAATATATGTATGTATGTATATATATGAATCATATTAATTGTCATTTGGTACTTTTGTAGTATGGGGAATGTTGAGGCAAATTTCAAGAGTATTTCTGCATTACATTTTATCAAACACATAGATTGTATTGTAGATGTCATTATTTTTATCTAAAGTATTTTTCTGTATATGTACCATTGATGTATTGTATTTATATGCCCTTTATAAATTATTGTTGGTAATTGTGTAATTAATGTCGTTAAAACTATACTTTAACGTAATTACTATTTATTTTAATATGTGACTCTATAAAGGACTAACTAAAGTACATTTTAATTGTTCTTGATGGAGTACATTGTTTAATCCAAGTAGCAAGCTGCGAATGAGTGAACATAACAGTGCATTAAGTATATACCATCCATTCTTAACAAAACATCATTTAATCGTTTATAAGAATGATCTAGTGAAACAATGGGTGTCATGTTGCATGCACGTTTTGGTGCAACAGTGTATTCTATAAAGGGTTTATAAATACAAAAAAAAATACTCTAAAGTAATTTTCAAATTTATGAATCTACGGTGACAACATACATACAATGAATTAATGATAGAAATTGAATTCCCAGTGAAATAAAATATGTTAAGAATATAAGTTTTTTTTATAAATTACAGCACATTAATTTTATTACAATGAGAGTATAATTAGTTTTAAAAAGTTTTCCTTATTACCAGAACAGATTTTGTAACTAAACAAGTCTGTTTATAGGGATGACGCCCTTGTAATATATGTGTAGGTGACTGTATAAAAGTAACTATAAAGTTAAGATGTTAGTTTTGAATAACACATTGTTTTTCCGAAAATTGGACAGGTGTATTTTTTTTTTAATCTGAAATTAACGGTCTCTTAATTTTTTTTTCAATTAATTACTATTTTTATATACAGAGAGACCTTAGTTTTGCTAGCACTTTGTTCATGCACTGATTAGTATTGTATAATATTTTTTTAAAACAAGATGATAATGGAGACAAATCGCAAAGCCACTTACTTTATTGTTCATAATTGTGTATTGTCTTAGAAAAGCGCTTACTGTTAGCAATTATTATAAAAATAATATCAGCCACATAAATAATGCTTAAATACCAATGATCATCTTTGTTTTTACATTGAGCAATAATCGGTTCACATATTGGACACAAGTTATAGCACACAACACATACGCGCCAGAGTACAAATATTTTGTCTGTGTGTAAGATCATCTTTAATGTGTTTTCTTTTAAATCCATAATATTTAATATTTTTTCATATAAATATATATTCAAAAAATGACTGACAATTATGTATTTTAAACTGTCCACAGTTTTTTAAGGACAATATTCCTGATGTTATTTCATTTTATAAAACTTCAAGCGCCGCTAAGTGTGCTCTATGGTTTATTTTGTTAAATATTAACACAATAAATTCATCTTGTTTTGGCTTGTAATTTTTACGACGGTACTAAATTTTTAATGTTGTGTTGAATTAGTACAAATTAAAGTTCCTTAGAATTATCTTTGAAAATGCCCATTTTGGCAGTAAAATTGTTGTGAACTATTATTAATGCAATAACTCTAGTATTAGAAATGATATGGTCTGAGTTTCATAACAATCGTACATTGGGTTATTTTATTAAATTTACACAATTGGTATCATTATAAATATATTTTGTGTAATATTATATCAAGGTTGTTTTGCTTGTCATGTGTATTTGGAATATTGGCCCAAACTTATTTTAATACTTATGGTGGATGTCAGTCACGAGCAAGAATTTATCACGTTTATATATCAAGGCTGGCTTAACACTGACCAGACTAATATTTTTAATATGAGCTATTTTTTTATTTATTTTTCCCTTTTCAAATACTAGTAAAGTACTTGGTCTAACTCCATCTGATTCTAAAACTGAATTTATGTCAATACCAAATATGCATGACTCGGAAAATTCATTTTTTTGCATCAGTTGAACAGTATGAAACACTTATGTCACACATTCATGGTGTATGTGTATAATTAGTACTTAAGTTTATTTGTTTTTTATTGTCATGTACATGAGTACCACAAGCTGGGTGCTCTCTATGATCTGCAAATGTGATATGTCCTCCATTGTATGCAAATTGACAATTGAAATGTATTTTTACCATTTAACACCAGACTTGAAGAGAGGTAGCGAATCATTGTTTCTCTACAGAATAATTGTATTACCTTAATTATATTTATTATTTCGAAATTTTCCTGTTTTTTATTCTCCTAAAACATAAAAGAAATCAGACATGTAAACATTGCACACAGTGTAGGTATGAGTTTTCCCTTTAATTCTGTTCGATCAGATAAGGTTATCTCTCATTTATGGATGTGTAAAGAAGTCGACTTGATGTTATTGAGATACAGAAATGCGACCTCCTCCAAGCACTGCGTAACTTTCAGCTAAGTTCATTATTGATCAGCTTCAATTTGATGACAGATAAAACTTATAATCCATGGTTAACTTAATTTTAATGGATTTGGTGCATTATGTGAAGTTTTTTTTTCTAACATTTTCGGGAGACGGTCTTTTTTGCTCGCCATCATTTTCGGAAGACCGTTTTTTTTGCTCGCAAATATATTTACGAGAGATCATTTTGTTATGCTCGCCGAGATTCTTCGAAAGAAAAATTTATATTTGTTCTTTTATTTATTACTTTTGCTACACTATTACAATCAACGAACTAAAAGAGCGAACTAGTTCGCCATTACATCTTGAACTAAAATTTACGCTCACTTTAGTGCCGCTACACCCAAGACTAATTGCTAGTACCTATGTACTATGTAATCCTGCATTACCTGCATTCCTGTAAAATCCTGTACGTCCAGCTGACATGACGTGAAAATATGGGTCGATATCGATAGCCGATTCAGTTTCATTTTTGAAGTGATAGGCAGGCAGACACAGCTAGATCGCAATAAAGGTTCCATGTTTATCTACTATCAATCCATGAATAAATTTAATATGAAAATATCATTATTATGCACGTAGTATTGTTATTTAAATGTAAAATAACTAATAAATTAAAAAGCCGAAATTATTACTGTATTTATTTAAATCCGTTTCGGAATAAGTTAGAGTTGTATTCACTTAATTGACAGATTATTTATAACAATTATCGGATTGCATGCACGGATTGTATACAACTACAACAACAAAATACAATACCCATGGCAACTGCGACTGTAATTACAAAACAACAATTGTTTCATCACTAAGGTGTAGCTGTCAGAACATCACTATCAATCCCCAATCTGTCAGTGACTGCTTTAACTGTTTTAAGTGCTTTATGTGTTGATGTTATGTTGCTTGATTACTTGTCAGTTTTCGTTTACATGTAGGTTGTACTTAAAATATGAATGAAGCCATTTTAATTTAAATGTAATGTGAATATTATTTGTATTGTTTTATTTATTGCCTAAAAGTAACGTCATGGCGCATTCAAATTTATTAGACATAGTGCCAGAACAATTGTTCCAATCGTATTCGATAAGTGACATTGATCAAGTGCAGAAGAAGTTACAATATGAGATTGAAAGGAAAAGAGAGGAACTGAGGGCTATGGTGGGGTACGTAGTTAATTAACGTAACGTCACGTCTGTAATCCCCGAAGAAGTAGGCAGAGTAGCATAACCTATTCCGGTTGTAAGCATATTGCCTAGACCAGGTACAAATCTAAAATCCTAGCCACTATTAGAAATTTTAACTGGAAGTTCTAGTTAGAAAAATCCAAAAGTCCTTAACCCGGGATTTGAATCCAGCAGCTTCTAATCGGCTGTTACACTATGACTAGACCAACAAGGCAGTCATTTTTTTAAGGGAATGAAATGAAAATGGACTGCTTTTTCTTGAAAAGGGTTTGTGGAGCTATGTAACAGTACATTTTTACATTACTGAGGAACTCTACAATTTTTTTAACAATAAGTACAGCTTGCAATAGCTACTTACGTTTTCAATAAATTTTGAAAAGAAATCAAAATTTGCTACAGATGGTCACAAAATCAACAGCTGATTTACCAATGAGTTGCTGAGCTTCACAGTTTTTTTTCAAATGGGGTTTGTTTTACATTTTTTTTTATTATAGAGAGAGATATCGGGACTTAATACAAGCAGCTGATACTATAGAAGAGATGAAGGTTAGCACTACTAGCACCCTGGATCATATAAATGAGATGATGGTAGCATGTAAAAGCTTGCATAACACACATCTAATTGGGTTCAAAATACAGAGCAAGCCAACATCACCACAAGGGTACGTGGAAGTATTAAACATAATAACTTTAATTTGTTAATATAAATTAAGGTGGAGTATTAATATAAAGATCTAAGTAATTATAATGTTTAGCAAATCTTGAACTTGTTTATGGTTTGTGTGCCACTAGGGCTTAATGCTTTTAAACTATATATTACATTGAAGCAGATATAGCATTGTAGTCTTTTTAGTGTCTCACTCACTAGGCCCGGGTTTTATTCCTGGTGCATACTTCTTTATGAAAGATGTGTTTTAAAATTAAATATCACTTGGTGGTAGATCTGGTTTTCAGATTTTTTTAATGCACTTTTACTGTAAAGAGTATGTTAATACCTTGACCAATTTGGGATTGTAATAGTGACAAAAATTGACTATATATATTAATTGTTTGCAGTTACAATTTCAATGCAAATCCACTGCATGGAATATCGGTTCAGGTGAAACTGCTGATGGAAATACCAGAGAAGATATGGCAATGCATCAGTGCCAATGATTTTGTGAAAGCAGCTCAGCTGTTTATCTTGGCAAGACATATCAATACAGGTACTACATACTGTGATTAGACATTAATAAGTAGATTATGTATCACAAACTATTCATCTCTTCGACTTTTTCTACACCCCTCAGTCTTCCTGTTCATGGTTTATAGGTGTCATGTTGTTTTATTTATTTTTATGACATATATGAATTTCTTTGTATTAAAGGAAATATAATGGTTAGTTTTCAATTACTGAATATGTTATGAGCCAATCTTGCAAAAGATATCTGTGTTGTGTCATCGAGTATTTAGTGCTTCATATAATTCTAATGAAATAAAGTTCTGCGGTATTAATAAATAAATACAATATCTTGTAGGTTTAAATCTACAAATTGGTGGTAAGAATGCAGATGCCGGTATACAGTCAATACAGAGATTAGTTCAACAACAGTGGAGTTCCATATCAAACTTCAACCAGACAATCATTGATGTATGTGGACAGAAGCTCCAAGATGTTGATATAACTACTGAGGTAACATTCTTGACCGTGGCTATATACATTCACTTCTATACAGGCTTGTCTACAAAGACTTGTAAAAGTTAGTAGGTAAAAGGTAATAAATAAGCTGCGTAAGTTGTTACACACTGTTGAGAAGATCCACTTAACCTACAGGAAATTCTGATGTCTGTCAGCTGCCATTATTATCAAATAGCCTTTGTATATTGCTATAGGGATAGACACACAGGAAGTGAATTTTGAAAATATTTATAAAGTTAATTGTCTCTAGGAAGGCACTATAGGCCTTAACGCAAGTTATTTTGTAATAGGACCATTAATTGTACTATTCTAGGTGGCATGCTCATGCCTAGTTGGTCTGTATCTTCTGGACTCCCAAACACTAGTTGAGCTCTTGAACACCCTAATTGGTCAGCATAGCAACAGCAGCCTGAAGTCAACATTGCAGTATGACTTGGCCAAGATATTGGAAGGAGATATGAAAGCTCAGATTAAGATGAAGATGGTAAATGGAGTAAAAATTGTACTCAAGACTGTTGAGCTGGTTTATGCATGTTTTGTTGGTGAGAAATTAATTTTGATTAAATATATTTCTTATTTTCCATTTATCTCTATTTTGAGAACTTGTGTGTTTGTAGAAAATGGCGGTGGGGCAGTATTAGAAAGATTGCAGAATTTGTATGGCAAGGACTCCCAAAATCTGGTGGAATTGGTTCAGTTCAGTGATCAAACTGCTCTGATACTCCTCCCACCAGTAGTCTCTACCTACAGGTATATTGTTATATAAAACTTATGTGTTGGAGTGGATATCTGTATGTTCAAAATTTTATTATAATCATGCAATATTTAAAATATATTTGACATTAGAACATTTTAGGAAAAATCTAAGGAATGTATGCCCTAATTTTTGAAACCATAATTTATGTTTTAACTTGATAATTGTTTAACGTCATTTAGATGGGTGACTATTAATGATTTGGAAAACAGCTGTGTGTACATAAAGTTTTTATTGCAATTGTGCAAGTACAAAATTATAATATCCAACAGAAAGTTTGACCATTAAATATGACTAAAAATCGTTAAACTCATCTTAAGTTTTCAACAGGTTAACATCAAACAATGAATTGAAACCATTGACCAAGGAGCAAATAACAGAAGGTGTTCAGAAATGGAGTATTTGGGTAAAAGAATTTATAAACGAGAATGTTCAGGTTTTGCTTCAAAATGTCACAAGGATCAGAGTGTTACATGAAGTACGAGAGGAAACATTTAAAATAGGTAAGCCATTAACTTCACGAAATATGAACACTTGAAATATTTCCAATTACACTGGGTGAATATCAGAAATATAATAGTGGTACTAGAATTATTGCATGTGAGCAGAATAAGGTATAAACCTTGGATATAGTGAATAATATTATTTACATAATTGAATAATATTATTTGCAAGTATTTCATTAGAAACAAATGTCTAAGTATATAAAATATGGCAAAATAAAGATAGCTATTGTGTGGAAGGCAAATTCATATTGTCAATTCTTTCAGAATCACCACCAAACTGGTCTACCATATGCAAGTCATTGGACATACCAGAAGTTCATGTTTGGTGTCACTACTTCCAGCCACTGCTTACGTCACGCGTCAAAGTGATCATAGATGACAAATGGCAGCGAGTGTATGACATTTTCAAAACACAAATTCTCATTGATCTTACTAAGGTATACAATATTGTTTTACAAGCTAATTGTCTTGCATAATTATTTTCATTGTTTTTCTTTTGCCGATGATGACTAGCTGACTAGCTGATGATGACTGACTTGGTTGGTAAATTTGTAAAAAAAGTATCTATGACTGTAGACGCAAAAAAAATATTAAGTTTATTATACTGACAATGCAAATTTTTATTTAATTTTGAACAAAACTGAGACAAGCAGTATCTTGGCCAAAAATAGGTGCTGTTATTCAAATTAAATTTAATGACCTTGAAATTTCTATCAGTATGGGTTATCATGACAAATCTTTTAACAGGTATCATCAGAAAGCGAAGTGGAAAAAGAAGCAGACATTAACTGGTTTGTTTGGAAGGACCTTATAGGAGAGACAGTTATCGAATCTAGGAATGAAGTTGTCAGTGTCATGAACTCTTTGATGAAAGGTCTATATCAAATATACATGTAATTAATATTAAAGTTGCCATTAATAGCCATCCTTGTTTTTTATGTATTCAAAGTGTGATAGTATTGTAGCAATGGCATGTATAGCTCACTTGATTGAAAGTGTTCTAAGGAAAAACATAAAATGTAAGATATTCCAACTAGTCTTCAAATTTTTACCATTCCACCTTAGGGCCATTTGTTAATAAATGAGAATTTCAATTTCTTTATCATGAAACACCATGTCATGATTTTTATGAAATATCATTATCAACCTGTTTAAATCCAGTGCTTGTCATAGGCCGTTTTGAAGGGTTTATGCCAATACTTTTCTAGCTGGGGTTGCGGGTTGGGAATCACATAGTACAACTTCTCGCATCTCCAATGCTGTTGCACTTAAGTGATCAGGGCATCTAGCTGTGCCTAGGTACACTCTACACCGCGATATGCCAAGCACCAGGTTTAATTCGCCGTTATCGTGATATCTCGGCAAGAGGTCTACAGATGTAGTCTTTGTCCTCTTCGACGTGGATTTATGATATAATTAATGTCATACTTTCCTGTCTTAGCCATGACAAGACAAGACTGCGGATTTACAACAAACCTAGAAAAACTCTGCAATAGTTTAGATGCGGAACTACAGAAACTTCTAGAAGATTTGAAGGGTTACTTGCATCAAGAATCAAAGAGCAACAAGGAGAAACTGATGTTTATATGTGATGAAGACGATGACACTGAACAGATATATAGTGATAGGCTGGAGATCGAACAATATTTGAGAGATATATCTGATAAGAATATACAAAGGTATGTTCTTTATTGAAAATGTTAAACTAATATTTACATGTAGATTGTACATTATTATGTGGAGTGACATATACATAAAGTAGCTGGCAGCAGTTGGATGCCGAGCTAACGATCAAGCTCAATGGGTTGCAATTGGAGGGCTAAAGAGGGTTGCCTATGTCCAACAGAGGACGGAATAGGCTGTTGATGATCTAAACGTAAAAAAAATGATTGATATTGACCCACATTAAGCAAAATGTTTGAATATGATGTAATTTTTTACTAGTTGAAAGAGATCCCTGCTGTCCATGAAATATAATGAAAAATATATTCTTTTATTCATGTTATGTACAGAGAGAGTTAATAACAAGTAGTTGCAACTTAATAGTTACATGTGGAGCAATGTTGTAATTAATTACCATATTATTTGCAGTATGCTGCTCTACATAAAGGCATGTTTCGAGGAGCCAACACTCCAATCTACTGAACTTCAACGAAAAACCACAGCTGTTTACACTGCAAGGTTCACAAAAGCCTTAACCATCCTTATGCCCAACTTACGCAAGTGCTATATTTGCACGGACAGCTGTAACATGGATGTTTTAAATATAGATGACAATGCATTGAAGAGCTGGAACGAAATATGTGCAGTATTAACGGAGAATTGTCTAATATGTTGGGGCAAATGGTTGGATATAGTTATGAAGAAGGTGGAGGATTTGTCTAAGGGCTTGCCTCAGGAGTTTACACTGAAAGCTAATATTCATTACTTAATGATGGTAAGTTATTAATAGGGGGGGGGGGGGGTTGGTGTTGAAAATCTTTTTGCTAAAGAGGGGAATAAATAATTTGTCTAAAATTAAAATCTAATTTAAAATGTAAAATTAAAATCTAAAATTAAAATTTGTCTAAAATTAAAATTTCGGTGATCTTGCATTTTCATTGCATGTTTGTTACTAGTAAGCCAATATATAAGTTTAGTTAATCTATATAAGGCTAACAGGCGTGAAGTTACTTTTTTTTGGAACATATGTGAAACTTATGTTTACTAATAACTCCGCACAAATATCCATTGCACTGATTTATTTTACAGCTATGGGATATAATTAAAATAGAAGAAAAAGACGATGAAGGAAACGCAATTGAATCCACAATAAAAGTACCCGCGGGACCTTCTTTGAAGCTCCAGGAATATCTTTACTCCGTAAGCAGGATATTGGATGAAGTGGTCCCACACACACTGTCAAATGAAATTCATGTGTCTTTTATAGAAAATGTTACAATTATGACTTTCACACATTACAACAAAGTGATAAGAGAGAATGAGGCAGATATAAATCAGAGGTGTGCGTTACAATTGCTAATGGACGTACGGCATTTGACGTTATTGTTTATACCTCGCGAGAATAAGAAGTACATAGATATATCGCAAGAGATTTGCGAGTTTTTAAGGCAGAAGATAGATCCATTCGATTATGATGTGTTTTATCCATATATTCAGACCAATTTAAAGAGGTCTGTTCAAAGGGTTCAGGTATGTTAATATTATGTATTTTATTTTGTTCAGTTGTTGAGTCTGAGATGCGCCACTTAGTAGTTTTTATAGTGAAAGCCCTTGATCTGTAACTGACTAAATATTCTATTTGAGTTCTTCAAATTTAGATGTTAATGTAACATCACACCTGTAATCCCTAAAGGGGTAGGCAGACAAAAGAATTACACTTCCACATTTCACCGGTTACCTTTACATCTCATCATGGAATAAGTGGTGAGCCTGTTGCCATTTAGATATTATTCTTGTAACAAACAGAAATAAAGACATGTGTCATTATGGCAATATTTTATGACATAATTTAAAATGTAAGCTTTCAACAAAGTGTTTCAAAATATAGTGTTTTATTTTTGAGGCTTGTAAGTTTTAAAATTCTTTTGCTATTTCAGACTCTTTTAGGCAGTCTGATCCTCCATCATGGTCAGCTGACCGGTATTATAGGTCCGAAGCCAGTTGTCTCTGGCGGTACTGGCGATAAGGCCTCTTCATTGTTGGCAACAGCTAATTCCCATTGGTTTTCTATATTACCTGTTGCGACTCCAGCTAACGTGCATAAGAAACAAGATAAACCGGTATGTTCAATAACAATAATAATATTAATATTGTATTATCCATGCTCGTGTAGCATCATAGAATATTCTCCAGATCTTCTTCATTATCAGGAAATTCATATCCTTAGAATTATCGAGCACTCCTCGTACAATTGTAGTCATGTTTATACACTTTGTGATTTAAACATTTTGATAATAATCAACTCAAAAAATTGTATTGTATTAGTGGATTTATAAAAGTTTTACATATCATTTATGAATATGATGATCATTTATAAAAGTTTTACAGATAATATATGAATGTAGACCAACAAATGAGTGAAAGTGTCCTTGGGAATTGGATATTCCACCTTTATATTTATAATATATGTAATTGTTCTCTTTAGTATTAGAGATGTTCTCTTGTAAAATGCTTTTCTTGTATTTGCAACAGAATCAAGAATTCTTCACTCTGTGATTCTCTTGGTAAATATTACTTTAAGCAATTTCATGTGTGTGTATTGTTAGTGATAAACTGTGTGTGATCTTTGGTGTGTATACCTACACTAAGACATGCCTGCATGTACATTTATAAATTTACATGGTATTAAATTTAGATAACAATTTGAAGAGTGTTGTAAAGATATCATTTTAGTAAAATAAACACACATTATTATTCATAATGCAGTAATCTCATTATGAGCATTGATTAAAACAAGTTTGATTGAAGATTTTCGTTATTGACTCACTAAAATTGTCTCGCTACTAATAAACAAATATAAATGTGTTATCAGTTACATAAGAAAATGTATGTTCTGATTATATTTCCATATGTTTATGATTTTTTTTTCCCAGACAAAGAAGAAGTTGATGCCATCGGCGAGTCCAAATAAATCGAAATCGGATATATCTGAAGTAATGACCAGCTCGCTGCCTATTAATTTCGCGACTGCTCGCTCTGGGGCTGCGTCGTTCTTCAACTCCATGACATCGGACTGGTTCAGCGGATAGACTAAGATCCCTTTTGAATTTTGGAACTCTACAAATACAATGTAACTTTTTATGACACTCGTTGCTTTAGCTATAGATTATAGGTATCAGAACCATACATAAGGTCATTATAAAATATTGCGACGCGTTATTGAGTGCGAAACAGAAAACCTTTCTTGTTTCATTAACGCAAATTCCAGTTGATTGCTTGGTATTTTGTTGATGTGATTATTTAGTAAGACACCTTGTATGGTTGTGTAACGAGTTGTCTCTACTATTAGGCATTTCTTATTAATAGAGACAACTCTTGACTCCTTCTTGCCTTTCTTTTTTTCCCCTTGGTGACTTACCTGGAGAAGCAATGATTCTTAATTTGTTTTGTGTTTTATGTATGCGTAATGATCACAGTGACACAGCACACTGAAAATATATAAATATAGCATATGAAAATATTGAATAAGAAAAATTAAAAATAATAATTATTTGTAACTAAGTCAAATGTTTGACAACATGAGTTAATTATAATACGTTACTTTAGTAAATGAATATTTGATAAAAATATAAATATTAATTTTATTGATAAATATACAGACATGATAGATTCCAAAAAATATTTTTTTCATGTAAGTCAATTTTTTTTTCGTAGAACCCAGAACATTAATTGTTCATAGAACAGGTATAGAGATGTTAAAATTTTAAGTTTCTTATTATAAAAAAGTATTTATTACAAGGTACTTAACCAATAATTAAATCTGGTAAAATTAGTTTTTCAGACAACACTCTAATCTTCCGGATTATTATTGTTTTAAGAATAATTTTTAATAATTAATTATATGTGATGAAATATACAATAAACAATTATGATGAATTCCTAATAATGTATGTAATTATTTATACTTAATGAAGAACATAAATAAAGGTTTAAAATGTAATTGTTTTATTACTTTACTGGAGGATTCTTAAAACGTAACATCACGGCAGTCATCCCTGAAGATATAGGCAGAGGAAAGTACAACACTTCCATCTTTCACCAGTTACGCGTACGTCCCACTATGGAAATAGGTCGTGAGCCTATTGCCATACACCGGGCACATATCCAGACCCCAAGCCACAACTAGAAAATGTAAATTAAAAAAAAATGTGTTACTCGACCCGGGAATCGAACCCAGGACCCCCCGTTCGGCAGTCGCACTTGCAACCAACACGATCAACGAGGCAGTCTGTTCTAAAAATAAGTTCTAATAAAAGGTACATAACCGCCAGTAGAACATCAAACAATTGAAGCGAATACATAAAAATTACAATTTTAAAACTAATTGGTTCACTGTAACATCCAATCCAATCTTAAAAAGGCTGAGATACTAGTTCGTCGGAAGGTAAGATGTAAAAGGTTAGGTACAACATTGAAATGAAAATTGCAACTGTATAAAAATTGGCTTTACTTTATGAACATTTGCAAATTTTAATAATTGGAGACTATGCATCAGTCTCTTTTTTCTTTACTTCCCCGGCATTGCGACCTAACAACATGAAGCTGTCAGCGTATCCATCTCCATAACCGAAATAGTTGCCCCTGTTGGGATTGGTCCGGTCGTAGCTGTTAAAACCGGGTCTGTAGTTGTTATAACCGGGACTATAACCCGGGTAGCCGGAATTCCCACCAGGGTAATTGTATCCTGGGCGGTAATCGAAGCTCGGTCTGTAGTTAGGTCGGTAGCCTGAAAAATATGAATCTTCTTACAAGAGTCCTTAATATAAATGTACTGTAAATCTCCCATTCTGTCAAATATTTTTTCTCCCAACAAAATATGATTCTTACAATTAATAATATAAAATGAATTGCCTTTAAATTAATTTAGATATGTTGAGCAAACTTGAAATAATTAAAATATACGACATGCGTTATTTATAATAATTTAAAGAAAAATGTATCTTGTGATGAAAGGATGTGATGAACGGTTTCTTTTATTTTAACTCATTTTCTCACAACATTGTGCAACTGACCTCCGTAGCCTCCATATGCTGGACTACCATGGCCACCATTATTATATCCGCCTTGATAACCGCCTTGGTATCCATTATAACCTGGCGAGAGAAAACCATCTGTAAAAAATGAAAATACGAGGTCATAAGGCACAAGCGACGATAAACAGCATGAACTCAAGGTTTGTAACGTATATATAATTACGTTTAAAATAACTTAGTCAATTATTTATAACTTTACACAGCCCTGTTGGTCGTGTTGGTTGCAAGTGCGACTGCCGTTCGGGAGGTCCTAAGTTCAATTCCCGAGTCGAGCAGTACTAAATTTTTCTAAATAGATTTTCTAATAGTGGGTCCGAGTCTGGATGTCTGCCCGGTGTATGGTAATGTGCTCACCACCTATTCCATAATGGGACGTAAACGTAACTGGTTAAACGCGGGAGTATTTTACATATCTCTGCCTACCTCTTCGGGGAATTCAGGCGTGATGTTACGTTCTCGTTTATCCCTATTTAGGTATGTATTTGTCACTTTTTAAAATACATCTATTCGAAATAGTATCTAAATAAAATTATAAAACCTTTATGATGTACATTTAGCAATAAGAAACATACCTCCGCCGTAACCAGAGTATCCTTGGCCCGGGTAACCGCCATAACCGGGATTTCCGTAACCGGTATTATATCCGGTACCAGTGTAACCGTTGTACCCGCCGTAGTTTCCATATCCACTATGGTACCCGGTATAGCCGGGTTTCAGTAAGCCATAACCGCCAGTACTCCGCCTCTGACCATCTATGACGCCATTCAGCGAGTCAGTCACCCGTTGAGCGCTCACGGCCAGTGACCATAATAAAATTATAAACTGAAAAACAAAAATTATCATTATTAATTTAATAGGTTATTGTTATTAGGTGCATTAAAACTTTATTGATAGCGTAAGATAATAATAAATTATTTGTGTTTTAATTCTATAACATTTTATGAGGAGATAGTAATATTTCGTCTTTTACAGAAAAAAGCCTCTTAGCCATTATCACGTAGTTGAGTTTAACTTTAGGATAGGTGAAGGGCCGAACCCCTGCGGTCAAGTAGGTACATAGGACATAATTGGAAGCTAAGTTGTGGAGTTCCGCAGGGGTCGTTTGTTAGACCCGCTGTTGTGGGACCTAGCATGAGACGCAGTGCAGCGTATCAGTCATCCCTTCAGTATCAGCATTAGTTTTGACGATTTTACAATCCACAAACGATTGGACGTGCCGTGACATGTTTTGTTGGGTTTTAGAGCAACACTACATAAAACGCAGGCTGTTGTTTGGTATTAATTATAATGAAAATTGTCTTCATCCATATTATGAAACCGTATTATGAATACCTAATCAATTATTATGAAAATTGTCTTCATATGTCAGATCATAGCACCTGTTATGGAATCGTTTGGAACTTGTAGATTTTATATGGTCTTGATAAAGACTCGTTTCGTTGCGGCATTTATACAATACATACATTATATTATAGAGTCTAATTCCGCATCATGCAAGTAAATAATTGACAAAAAATCATAACAGAGGTTCCCACAATTAAATGAAAAACTGATGAGAATTATGTTCATATATTTTTATTAACATCACAGTAATTTTTCCGCTATATGCAATTTCATGATCTTTGCTTTGTGTACCTATACCCCATGTACGTAAAGTTTTAATATTTGTAACATATAACATGTTTCAATATTTGTAACATGTTAGAAATGTGTTCATATGTAGGTAACCTTAATAAATGTTTAGCTTTTAATAGTTGCATAAAACCGTCAGCAACCATTATAAATACGCCACAATATCCAATATTACCTAAACCTTATTTTCATCATAATAACTCCATGTTTTATTATTAGTAGAATAAACTGTATTTTTTGTTATTATACTTTTTTATTACTTAGTAATGACAAACAATGAATGATAAATACACATGAACCCAAAATTAAACAGTTGCCTTTTACACAGTTATTTCATTAATACATACATTAATTAATACTACTTTATTTAAAAGGGCGCAGAGAATTTTTGCCTTCGGCTTTTTTCTCACGGTCTTTCGCACATGTAACGTATAAGCTAATGCATGAGTGAATAATATGTGGGAAACAAACATGAATATAATAGAAATTTAATTCTCCATATATGGCTTCAAGATGTGACCTGGGGCTCTTGTTTTGAAGGATCTCTTGTAACCTTGAGACAGCTGGGAGAGTATAGTCGAATTGCGTTATTGAGAATTGTGGGGAACAGAACAATAGGTAGGTATATAGATAAAAAAATTAATCTGCACGCAAGACTACATAACAGCTTTGCTACCACTAAAATTAATTTTTATTTTTAAAACTACGTCATTCATGTTTCTGGTTTCTGGTATTGTACTTATTTAGGCAAATAAGTACAATACCAGAAAGCTTTAACTACGTTAGTAAAACAAAAAAAAAGTGTAAAAACTATCTATCGAATAATCCGCAATCACTTAGTTGCCAACCTATTATATTCACCATACATTACTACATTCCAGTACCTACTATGGTCATTTAACCGTTAGGTATCTAAATCTAAATTATTCTTAGACAAACAAAGTAAAAAAAGATTATATGTAGGATTTGATAGCAGTAGGATTAATATTATATTATTCTACCGCCTCGTTGTTTTTATTGTTTGCAAGCGCGACTACCCGATCGAGACGTTCTGGGTTCAAATCCCAGATCGGGCATTAATAGATTTTTCTAATATAGGCTCGGAGTATTATAATGTGTCTGGTGTATGGCAATAGGCTAACCACTAATTCCATAGTGGGATACAAAACGAAACAGGTAAAACGTGGGAGTGTGCGACACTCCTCTGCCCACGCTTTCAGGGATTACACGGAATTGGGATCTGATGATGAACCAAGGTAAAGAAATACCTATGTGCTGGCTCTGCTTTCACAAACAAATGTATAATTTGGATCTTTAACTTTTTGCAGGACTCTCTTTTTGTTATTATGAATTCTTTTGATTTCATTGCTGGAGCCATAGAAATAGCCACAAGAAGGATTGAGGGTAGTGTCAAAGTTTACCACGTCAGTCAAGTGTAATTTAAACTTCACACACCTTAGGGAACAGTATTGAGAACTATTGTATTAATGCAAGGGTTTCTTAGCGATGTTTGTTTTCACCATTACAAATGATATTTAATCTCAAATGTTTCTTATGTTACCTAACAAATATTTTTAACAATAGCGTGAAGGCAATGGAAAAAATGCACATTACTAATAAAACACTTCTTCCAACAATATAATTTCGCAAGTTAGTCACCCTATCATACATTATCTTGTAATTAGATGAAGGCATTACGATTATATGAAAACAATCAGAATTCGATATTTGTACGAACACAGATTAAATATACGATATATTAGATATCAATCGCGATCTGAGGATATTCAAAATCGATAAGTTTAGCAGTAATCGGGTTTATCGAGAAACTACGTATTTTTCGAGGCTGAAGAGATTTTAAAACATTAAACAAGTTAATTTGTCACATGTAAAAACTATTAGTTATTTTAAAGCTAATTTCGCAAGAAAACAATAATTTGTTAATTTGAAAGATTTAACCGCCATCTGTTTTGAAACATTTTATAATTATGTGTACATTGGTATTTATATATTGTATTATTAACAATTTCATTATTGGCACTATTAGCGAAAAATCTCACCAAGTAATACATTTTAATATTATAAGCACAATATTTGGTAATCACAAACAAACACTACACATGACAACACTGTAATAATCGGATTGGAAGCTCCCGTCGGCTTTTATAGCGCATCTCATGATCAAGGCAGTTAGCCCCCCCTCAACTCACTCAGAGGGGGGCGCCTTCGATGAAGGCTTCAAGACCCTTAGGGTCAAAGCCAACCACAAGGTGGTGTTTAGTGGGTAGGCAGGGGCTTCTCCCCTGAG
>DWFO01000656.1:0-18950 GCA_018246595.1 Mimoniades nurscia nurscia
GTAACTGGTGAAACGTGGGAATGTTCTACATTCCTCTGCCTACCTCTTCGGGGATTACAGGCGTGAAGTTACTTTACAATATTAGCCACAGCTGGTCCACCTGTCAATCTATTCACATGTGATTTTCAAAAAGTATATATTTAGGTGCTTCAAGTTCAGACGGTCGTGTGGTTTAAGGTCACTCGAACACCACGCCACCGTTCGTCACTCGACAACACTATATTCCAATGTAATATTGTCGTACCATTTTGCGGAAACCTTGACATGCTCGATGGTATGAGCCGAATCGCTCTAGCACGATCGATTACACTACTTTAATATACAAATGAAGCCACCTAACAATTTTTACATCGAGCTATCGAAGGGAATAATCCATGTATAGGTGAGTATCGGAAATGTTATAAATATCTCTTGTTTTCTTTCTCCAGAACTGGCTTGCGGGTGAAGATACAAAATATGTATATATCATGTGAGTAGAAGAAGCACTTTGATTCTATAATGATAAATGTCTCGCACTCGAAATTGTCTTCTAGAGGTTGATAAAATGATAATTATTGAATCTGTACCCTATTGGAGATATCCCTACCCTATAGAAGATATCAATGCTCTATAGGAGAAGAACTCCGTGCCCTATAAAAGATATCCGTACCCTATAGGAGATATCCGTGCCCTATAGGAGATATCCACACTCTGTAGCAGATATCCGTGCCTTATAAGAAATTTCGAGTAACGATATATATAATAATAATCAAAACTTTACTCCCATCTTATATCAGTATGACGCTTTCGTGACGAACAAAAACATTGCATGTGAACAAGAGAACATAAACATGATATGTAGCTGTAACAAATCAAGCCGACAATTACAAGAGACAGCATGGCGGTCGGGATATAATGTAGTTTCCGTGCAAGCTAATCAGGTGTGCAAGCTAATTTGCCCTCGCCCAGACCCGAGTTGGCTTTTCACTCGCGGTCATATTGCGCTAATTGATGTTCCCTATCGTATTTCACTATGACAAATGGTTGTATTCAATTAGAACAATACGTTGCTGTTTCCATGAAAGCTAATAAGATTTATAAGCTAATTTGTCATTGTCACCGTCTCACTGGTCTGGTCTAGCTGTAGCTCTAGTGCAGAGTGCAGTCGTGCAAAGTGTTACTACATTTTCTGTAACTTGACATTTTCAGTACCAGTACAGAATCTGGATTTAAAAAAAAAGTAACAACACAAGAGGTAGGCAGAGTAATGTAGAAAATTCCCACGTTTCACCAGTCACGTTTACGTCCCACTATGGAATAGGTGGTGAGGCTTTTGCAATACACCGAGCACATATCCAGACTCCGAGCCACTACTAGGAAATCTAAATTAGAAAATTTAGTCGTGCCCGACGCGGGAATCGAACCCAGGACCTCCCGTTCGGATCTGACTGTATTTTACTACTTTTCAATTAAAGCCTGATATTCCCTTTGTACGCTCTAAAGCGAAAGTTGAAAGTTACTTTATACAGGTGGTAATTACAGTATTTGCGAAAGCTAGACAATAATGTACAAGAAAAGTACTTTGTTTTAGAAATACGAGCATTGAACAGAACAGAATGAACGAGAGCTAATCTATATCAGCTTACCTACCTGAATAATAATAAAAATAGCAAGAAGTAACTTCACGCCTGTAATCCCCGAAGAGGTAGGCAGAGGAATGATGAACATTCCCACGTTTCACCAGTTACTTTTAAGAATAAGAATACCTTGGATATATTTACGCACATCCTCTGATTTCAAGCTAAGCGTCAAGAGACCTTGTGTTATGGCGCTGTTCGCCATAACACAAGGTCTCTTGACGGCTGATAAACTGTATACATATAATAAACCTATAGATATTTTTACGCCCATATACTTCAGTGCTTGTTACACAAATATTTATTCGGGGTGGGAATAGAATCCACGACCCGGAGCAACAATCAGGTTCACTAACAACTGCAAACCAACCAACATTAACAATGCATGTGTATTACATAAGAAGCAGTTGACATGCAGAGCTGAAGATCGAGCTCTTTTGCGTGCTAGTTTAGACGCCTGTCTAGTGGACGCCTAACAAGCTGATCACCTAGCATCTTACATCACGTCATCTTACAAAACGTGAACTTACGACGTGAATTAGTTATTGTTACATGGAGATGTCAGAAATGCATATAAGGTAATATGTCATGAGTGCTACATACAGAATATCAACTCGGGCGTCAAACAGTGTGTGGCATTATGCGATTACAGTTTAAACTTCAGTAATCGTAATTATCTCCGTGCTTAACCTGTTAAATGCCGTACCTAACCTGTTTTCACTATGCCCAATAATTACTTTCACAGTTGTATGTATAATTAATTACTCTAATATTTGTACATTAATTACTCTAATATTTGTACATTAATTACTCTAATATTTGTACATTAATTACTCTATTATTTGTATATTACTTCTGCCTATATCTTCGAGGAGTACAGGCGTGATGTTACGTTATTACGTTATACGTTGCAATCGCTACGATTAAGTGGTCCTAGGTTCATATCCCGGAGCGGGTACTATGAATTTTTCCAACTTGGATTTTCTAGTGGCTCGGAGTCTGGAAATATGCGCGGTATATCATAGCTATAAAGTCACCACATATACCATTGTGGTATGTAACCATAACCGGCCAAACGTGGGAGTGTACTACACTCCTCTGTCTACTTCTTCGTGGATAACAGGCGTGATGTTAACTAGTGATATAATATTCTTCATCATTCAGTTTTTACGAATACAATATTGAAATATGTAGCTGTATGTATTTTCAGTGGGTACTGTTGTGTATTATTGTACATATTAGTGATTGGCTTATTTGTAGCTTGCATGAGTCCAAGCGCTCCCGCCGCGGCAGTCACGTACTTCCTTTATTTAACAGATACTTCTGAAACTAAACCACTAAATCAAGTCGCCGCTAAAGGCTGGTTGTAATATTTCCATATATCCTTTCAGCTTCACAAACAGCGATCTGTTCTCCAAGTTGACAGAACTTATGCTATGGTGATGAAACAGCTGATAAACTACATATAATATATATTTATGCAGAACTTATTGTTTTTATAGTGAGAAAAAAAAATCCGTGTGGCGACGGAGTAAGAACACATTCCCCGACTAAGTTTGGCATTGGTAGATCGGGGTATCCCATGGTCAGGGGAGTCTATATCCAACAGTGGACTGCAGTAAGACGATAATAATGATAATGACAAAATACTTGCGCTCACCACACAAACATTTATCCTGGTCGAGAATCGAGCCCACAACCCCCAGCCCAGCGACCACATAACTATCCATTTGATCAATGGGCCATTTGAAAACGTGAAAGGAATATTTTCATAAACCCAATACGCAGACTAAACCCATATTTTACTGCTACGATAATATTCAGTAAGCTTGTTAAATAATTTATATGTATAAGTGATTTATAGGCGAACATAAATCATTTCATTTACAACTTTTACAAATATACCGCTATAGCGGTATTTTGAAGTTATTGGAGTATTAAGGAGAGTTTATGATGGTTACATTACGGCTTCTCCAAATTTTATGTTTGCGAAATGAAAACGAGTATTGACGAAATATTGATACATATGTATGAACAGAACCGAACAGCAAAACGTAGCACACGTTCTATTGAAGTACCTGTACATAATGTAAAGTGTAGTTTTTGCTAGGTACTTATACGCTAGAATATGCTTAAACAAAGAATATGCTTAGACTAGTACTATGTTTTGTTTGCTTGTAACAGGTTGTGCACGTACTTATAATAATACTTTTAATATAACTCTCAAGTACCTATGTATTGGGTAACAATTGTTGGCAGATGTAATAAATAAATAAAACCAGCCTGTAATCCCGAAGAGGTAGGCAGAGGAGTGTGGCACATTTGCACCAATTACGTTTACGTCCTACTACGAAATAGGTGAGTTTATGACAAACAACGAGCACGTCCGGACTCCGAGCCACTGCTAGTGAATCTAAGTTAGAAAAATCCAACAGTCAACACGACCAACGAGGCAGTTGACTTATAAAATATAAATTAAATATGCACTTACATTGATTAGGTATTAAATACAAGAGGAGCCGAAGCTTCATCACCGTCGGTCTTTATCACCACCAGCATCATCATTATGATCATGGAATTACGTACACGCAACTCTCTTCTCATAACGATATATTATATAACCATAGCTTACATGCAATCCAAGTCCGGATTAACAGACATGGCCTATTGATGAATACTTATTGAATAAAGTTAAATCACAGAATTACCTATTCACGATGCCTTCTTGCACCGTTACCGCAAGAGATATTTTCTCTTAAAACGTACTCTTGTACATGTATTTGTATGAGCGAAGGTGCGTGCCATGATTTAATTCCGCATCCTACAAAGTGTAAGACTGAATGCTCACCACAAGGCTATCATTTATACCTTAATTATGTACTTTATGAATGGTCTGTTTCCAGTCAATGAGTCTCCTTGAAACGGGAGCAGTCGTTCAGTAATGGAAACTAAAAAAATGCGTATCGCAGTCTTGGTAATGTGCAAACAACCGTATAAAATTTAAAAAAAGAAATCGATATCAAATACAGTCATTTCGATTTATTTTATATGCACAGATTTTAATACATCTCTGCGTTTGTGGCATAGCTAAACCAGCCGCTTTTAAGTACACTTATTAAATTATATAAGTTATAAAACTTATTATTTGTATAAGTTAAAAACTTAAACCAAGCATTCATATAATTTTTTCATTGTACCATATTACATGGTAATGTAACAGAAATCCATAGATAGATTCAAAAGTAATATTATACGAGTATCTGCGCACCGAATCGTGCTCGGAATTACAATTAACAACTAGTTCGGCTGGTCAAATTATGCCAAAACATAATTTCCTTGGGGAAATAACGAAGAGAAAAACGTATGAGTGGTCACAACTGACAGTCGACCTTTACTTTAATGTCCCAACAATGTCTGAAGGATACCAAACTTACGTCCGTCATTATACGAACATGGGAATATAATATGTATGTCATGTTCTATTTATTTTGCATGGTGCGCTATTCGAGGAGTTTATGCGTAGGGTTTTAATCAGTGCAATTCTGACAGGAGATCCGTGTCATGTGCTACCGAGCTGGAATAGGACAGCAGGAATATAACTGTTAGTGTTAGTCTAGTTAATATAAGTTGATAGTAAGATTATTAGCTTGTGTTATAATGTACCAAGGTTGTAGGAATTGGGACTATCGCAATGATTAATACGTGCGTGCGTGAGTGTCGTTAATTTTCGTGTCTGTCCTATTCACGGATGACCACAGACGCGGTTACTTATATAGCTGTCGAAAAATCTATTCACGGGTACAACAAACATTCAGATCTAAAAAGTGATATTCAGATGCAAAATATTTATAAGATGTGAAATAAATAGGACAACAAGGGCTTAATTGATGTTAGTTTTACAAGAGGTAACATGTATAGGACAATGATTTTCAGTGACGTTGGCTTTACATAGGTGACATTTATAAGACAATGATTTTAAATGACGTTAGTTTTACAAGAGGTGACATGTATAGGACAATGATTTTCAGTGACGTTGGCTTTACATAGGTGATATTTATAAGACATTGATTTTTAATGACGTTAGTTTTACAAGAGGTGACATGTATAGGACAATGATTTTCAGTGATATTGGTTTTACAAGAAGTGACATATACAGAACAGTGATTTTAGGCAGCGTTAAAATTTGTCGTATCATTAGGAGAAATTACTAAGCAGCGACGGTTGAAGCGTAGTTACGGACTTGACCTTTATTTTAAGACAGGCGCGTTTACGGGCGTTACCCTAATATCAGAAGCATAAATGTGAACTTAATCGCGAGAGTGGATATTCCATAATGGTTAGGTGCCGTCGCAATACGACCGTATAACCGATGAATGCTTTCATGAAATCCCCATAATGTTTACGTTAATATCACAATAGCTCCATGGAAGTGCGACCGGAGATAGACGATGAATATTAATTCATTTTTCAATTCCTATTAATAATATTGAAAAAATATAAAACAACACATAGTTGGGTTCAATATGCTTTATTGTCATTTATATTAACTTAACATGAGAACTTATTCACATAATGCTAGAATAATGTATATAAAACAACTGATATTTAAAAAATCATTGTACCTTACGCTAATTGTTTTAACTCACTAGGAACATCTAGAAAGGTACGATATTGTAAAACTTCTACAAGAAAACACGAAAACATCTCAACTGTATGATATCAGTAATAAAAGATCCTCAAATTAAACCCTAAGGTTTCACTGGGTACAAATAAACAAAGTATTACTCTCATCTTGCATCGATCTCTCAGTCATCATTGTCGTCAACCTTTTTCATTGTTCCGCTGTTGGGAACCAGTTTCGTAACAGAATGTTAAGTGTTACCTGTACCAAATACCGAATCTCATAATTATCGTCGTCATCAGCCTATTTAAGATTTCCCCTGAATTTTTTTTACCCGTAACCCCGTAGCGTAGGCGGAAGGGCATTTAGGCGTGTCTAGACAGGAAATGACGTATCGCGATCTGTTAGGCTAGGGTTTGATCACTTACGACACCTTGATCCTTGTTATGTATTGTTATGTATTGTATTGTAATGAGGTTAATGTATTCAGTGTCCGCCCCGTCACGGATATCGCAATACCAAAGTCCACATATCAGTTCGTTCTTTATTAATAAACGCTCGATAATTGAATTTAGTTAATGTATGTTTTATCTCCTTCAACAGCTACGCATTAGTACCGCGATAGAAAGAGATCAAACATTGACAGGTTAAAATAATGCTGTTGAATGATTTATGAATAACAGTTTTATCAATTTACCTACATTGGGTATTGGATAACGACCGAGTCTAGAGTCTCTAAAAACGGCGTAGGTATATGTATAAAAGGCGTGATGAAAGTAAAACAAATTACTGTCTGTAAATATAGATATATTTGGTTACTCTGTACTGTGCTGTACTCTGCCAACCCCGGAATTGACGTGACATGGTTATACAATAAAAATATCAATTATAATTGTACATTTTTAATACTCAATATTATGCAAAAATAATCATAAACCCAAAATTACATTCACAGCTTGCCACATCGAAGCATATATTATATGATAACAGGCCAAAGTTATCAGAAGTTCGTCTTGTTTGTATTATCAAGCATAATTGCCGTTATCAATTTAGTTCGGGAAATGGGATATTGGGCCTTCAAGGGGCAAGGCCCGGGGCGGACGGCGAAGTGCCTAGCCATGCAGAAACTATACCAGACAGCAGGCTGCTAACTATGCTTACCCAATACATTATAACACGATTTTATCACGGAATAAATTAACTACACAAACACGATTAAAGTTATGCATGGTTTGTTTTGCAGTTTGTAGGTAAACGTAGTATAAATAAATATTATATTTATACATATCTATGAAACGAATTACACTTAATCTCTATCTATCTATCTATTTCAGCACACCTGTCACCAATGCAAGATAATATTTTAGTTGGCAACGGTTGGATGCGAAGAGCTGAAGTTCGAACTCAGTAGTGTCCTATTGGAGAGGCAGTGGAAGGAAATAGGCTGATGATGATAATTTTTATAACTTAATACTAAATAAACTAATTGACGCTAAGATTCCCATTCCTCCGTTGGAAGTCCCTTACAGATGTGCATGGGCGACAACGGGCACTTATAACTGCCACATCACACCAACATTCGCATTATATAATCTGCCAATCATTTGCCAATCTTTCGACATACCCAGGCACACACTCTTCGTATCATCAGCTTATCTCAATATATTACTGGATATAGACCTACCTCGATGAACTCCCTTGTAGATATTCATGAGGATTCTTTGCCTATAGCCCACTCGCACCTCAACCATCGGCAGACGACATATTATATTTTGAACGATCCATATTCCATATTGCACAATCCCTGACACACGTGTTCGATATTTCATTCACTCTGGACAGTGCGTTGACCAAATATTGTCAAACAATATCCGCACACCGAAAGCAATTTCTCTCGACAACGATAAAACGAGCGTCCTTATAACAAAGTGACTTTATATAACGAGGGCCATTTGTTAGAGGCTAGTTGCTTTTGGTACCGGTTCGTTGTGCTATCGAGTGACAGAAGGTAACCGAATCGCTGTAAAAGAAGAAATGAATATTTAAACGTAGTTAACCGTTTGTAACATAATTTTTTTTATGTCAATTCACAACGCATTTTACAGATGCTTTCGGTAATCTGTGCCATACACGAAAAATATTTAAGATCAATCATTTTCGATTGAACATAAGTGATTTTGGAGTAATTACATATTTATTATCTACACCATTTACAGCATGAATACGAATTCCAGTAATGTATCCAGTAAGTCATCGGTGAGGGCCAAGACTGTCACCAAGATCGATGGCATCTTGGCAAGAGATAACCGACACATCATACAACAGTTACGGAAATGGTCAACGACACTTGGACGTGGAAACGAGGAAATTAAACATCTCTTCTGTGTATTAAACTTTTATATAGTGTTCCTTACATGTTCGTCTACAATATTTGCCATAAAGATACCTAAATATAACGTTGTCATAGTGAATCTACCCATATTTGCAAACAATGTAATTTTAAAGCAATATATATAAAGCAATATGGTCAAAACCTCCATATTCCACATAAGCAATACCAGAGCAAGAGGCGAAAAGGTTAACTGTTATATTACCAAAGCAGGATGAGGCATGATCTATGTTAAAGGCCAACATATTAATATGCTGGCGGCGCCCATGGGAGGATTCTGCTTTTGTAGTAATAACAAATTCTACAATTGTTGCTTGCATGGCACAGTGACAGTATCGAACAGCTAACGTTGCGTGTAAATGAAATAGGAGGAGGCGATATCTCTTATTGAATCTCCGTAATGCGCCAATAAACAATCTTGACTTTTACGGACGACAGAGATCTAATAAAATCTCCTAAGCACTCTTTCTATGCGAATTCCATTGTTTCACTCGGATGTTTCTAAGGCATTCTTATTGAAGGCATATCGGTTTTTAATTGAATAAATAAGTTATGTTATTGACTTTGAAATTTTTATTGTATTATTATTATTACTTTTATTGTATCGACAAAATTAAACCCATATACATGTTTTACATTTGAAATTTCTTATTTATCTTTTTAAAATTACATTTAGGGTCTTATAACTAAAATATTACAGCGAATAGGTAATATCTAAGCGTTCTATTTTATTTACATCATTAGTGTCTCAGCGAGGTACAGTCGCACAGAAATAGACATCGACAACCAGCTGACGATGGCGTCTCCAACCTATTATTAGATTTTTGATCGCCGCCTTTATAATGCGCACTCCTTCATATTATATTCTTACCTAACCGTACATCCCAGTGATTCTGTTCGCGACGGTGCTTAACAAAAATCAAATTTCGAATCAGGATTAAACATTCTTTTCGTTCGGAAGCAACTCATATTATAGCGATCCGATTAATATGGATGTAGGAATAAAAACCGATTGAATGTTTAGGGGAATGTACATAGAAAAAAGTAGATATTGTTGACTGGTGAAATATGTTGAAATTAAACGTTTTAATATTAACATAATGTGTAGGAATTAATGGAATTTGTTATCAGTTTCTTTTCAAAAATCATCTTACTTCTACTTGTCTTGCCTACTTCATTTAGTGAACACAATCTATCAGTCGTTAAAAATTCACTGTTCTTGTGCCTTCTTGTGTCTTCCGCAGATTATCAGAACACTTACAATTAGTCGAAGCTCAGTAAATTCAATAGAACTCAATATAAAGAGCAGGGCAGCACCGTAGGTGGTTCAAGTTGTAGTGCACTGCGATTCCCAACACGCACGCCCACAGTGGGAATTGTGGGTACAAACCTCTCAAATAGTCCACCGGACACATCGACAGACTGATTATGTAATCCAAAGTGAATATAATGTTCTATTGCTGGTATCTTACCTACTTGGGTATGTATGTGAGTAATGTTTGAAAACATTATTCAAATGAACGCTATTGACCGGTGATAAGTGTTTCCTCGACCAGTATTGTTATTAATGTTAACTGAATGAACATGTGGGCGTGAATTAAACACCCATCAAGCGATGCTTGCTTTATATAAACCTAAAAAATAAAAGTAACTTCACGCCTGTAATCCCCGAAGAGGTAGGCAGGGGAATGCAGAACACTACCACGTTTCACCGGTTACGTTTACGTCCCACTATGGAATAGGTGGTGAGCCTATTGCCATGCATCGGGCAGATGCAGACTCCGAACCACTACTAGAAAATCTAAATTAGAAAATATTGTAGTGTTCGACATGGGAATCAAACCCGGGACCTCCCGATCCGCAGTCGCACTTACAACCAACACGACCAACGAGGCAGTTTCAATAATTGTTCATTATCGAGTTGTTTCAATAATGTACCTGGAAACTGAAATAATATTTTTTATGTGTGGTTTTTAGGGTACTAGTCTGAATATTTTACAATAAAACATAACAGTTGTCTCATAGAACTTAATTCTATTTTTTACTAATTTGATTTGTAACAATATATGTACATAAATTTTCTTAAGTACAAGTTACTAATTAAAATGTTCTGCTTGTTCTAAAGTATCAGGCAATGGTCTATCCTTAGTTTCTGGCAAAGGAACTAGTAAAAATAACTGTGCAAATGATACAATACTGAGAATAATCAACGGTAAATCTGAGACAATATCATCCAAGCTGACTATAACCGGTGCTATCATTGAAGCTATCCGAGCGAAAATAGTCACACCAGCCACTCCAGCGTTTCTCCCTAATGTTGGGAATAGTTCTCCAGATAATAAATATAAAGCTGGTACGATACCCTACAATAAAAAACAGATAAGTTGTAACCATCCAGATATTTTCTTTTACGAGGAAAAAATTAAACTAGCTAGCGTTCTGGATCGTCTTGTCGGTTGGAAGTTTCTTAACGCGACTTTCGGTTCTTGTTGAACGATAAAAAATCGAAAGTAAAAAAGCATTATACGGAGAATTGACGCATTTACCTCACGTGACAAAAATATACAGTACAGTAGTATAATATATAAAAGAAGTTATAGAAGTATAATATATAATCCAAATCCACAAATCGTATTACATTCGGAGTAGAAGAAAAACACAAGGAACTTCAGTTATAAAGCGGGTCCACCTACCACACGCGTATTTTTTTTATTTATAAGTTCCATAAGCATCGAACTGGAACAGTAAAGTCTAATCAAAGAGCATAGCATACACACTACCGATCAAGGAATGCAGCTGTAGGGACATTATTAAATATAGGTACATCTATAATGGAACACTCACCGCCATACCTGCAAATCCAATCCCAGCAATTATTAACCTGGGCCAATCATTTGTGAAATAGTTTTGCGGTACAAATAATATCAATAAAAAACAAAGTGTTGTTATCCCCTGGAAAATCCAGACTGTTGTTTTCCTTCCAAACTTTGTAATGATAAAAACGCACATTATACCTCCAAGTAGAGATATAATGCCTGTCAGAGCAACCGTTAGGAATATGTTTTCGCCTATAGAACCTAGATATTGTGAAAACGTATAGAATTCTAGACCCGTGCAAAACCTGAAAAATATAAAATAGCTGATGAATAAACATAATTTAGTAATGAACATAACATCACGACTGTAATCCTCGAAAAATTAGCTAAAGGAATGTACATAGTTCATCCGAGGTTTGACCAGTTATACATTTCACTATGAAATAGAATAGAGGGTGATCATATTGCAACACATCGTGCAAAAATTTTGACTCCGAGTCACTAATACGAATTTAAATTTAGAAAACCCAATTGTATCCAACCCGGGGATCAAACCAGGACCTCTCGATCAGCAGTTGCGTTTGCAATAACTTGTTCTACGATTTTGTAATGCATGAGTTAAAATCACAATTTACCAGTTTCCAGATAATAGTATTGTTTTTAATCGCATGTCTTTTGATCGAATGAAATCAAAAAAACCAGGAGTGTTTATATTAGGTTGTTTACAATTTAACAAAATTTTTTTTACGATTCTTAAATCCTTTTGCGTTTGATTTATATTTGCGGCCGTAGTAAGTACATCTGGAATTATTTTTAGCTAAATTGACTTATCTTATATAACGTAACATCACGCCTTTCATCCCCGAAGACGTAGGCAGAGGAATGTAGAACACTCCCACATTTCACCAGTTACGTTTACGTCACACTATGGAATAGGTGATAAATCTATTGCCATATACCGGGCACATTTCCAGTCTCCGAGCCACTATTAGAAAATCTAAATTAGTAGTGCCTGACCCGGGAATTGCACCCAGGACCTCCCGATCGGCAGTCCCATTTGCAACATTTTACATGCAAGACATAGACGTTTAGAAATGAGTTGCTGTAGTTAATAGCTGGCTTAAAATGTTAATTGTTAAGCAATCACAAAAAAAAAGAACCCCACTGAGTTTCTTGTTAGTTCTTCTCAGTTGTGGGCGCGTCCGAACTAACGTAAACTTATCTGTAATGACGTTTATATGCGATTGTAAATCCTATATAAATAGGATCCTATCCTATCCTACTTAAATGATTTTTGATTTTGACTTTGACTATATTACTCCGCTCTATAACAGCTAAAACAAATGATTGTTTACCCTTGACATATGAAGGTAGTTGACTACAATAAATAATGCCTGACACAAATCGGTTATCAAAGCAATTATACGTTCTATCCAGCACCCCTGTCCTCTCTCTTTCCCGCTAAACAGAAGAACTTTACATTATTATGCTAAACAGAAAATCATATTTCTATTTTTCTTCTGAAATACACTTGAAAAAAGTAGTGCTTCGGTCTTCTCATCTGTAACTGATTTTGAACTCCTACTGAACCTGAGTTTGAAATCTTTTTCAGTCCTTTTCGATGCAGGATATTTTCCTTCTTTTTCTCTATAACATCTTTTCCTTGTGAATAAAGCTGTGTACCCTAATAATTAATAATCTAATTTGAACTCGCCTATGACCTAAATTTAGTATTGCCTCTGATAGATTATAGCAACTAGATGTCTGTAAAATCCATTCACCGCTCACCACTTGTCCGCTCTCGATGGAGCTCGATTATATGTATGTATTGCGTGACGATACTTAAGAACAAGAAACTTGTATTACTTTCTTATAGTTACGTGCTTATATGTAGTTTTGTCGTGCAAGTTTCTAGACGCCCGCGAGTTCTTGTGACGTCACTGGCCGCCGGAACTCGGACACTGTCGGACCTCACACGGAATAAAAGAATGTACTTCAATAGAGGAAACTTAACAGAGCTTATAAATTAAGGGGGTTTTTTTTAGGTAGTATTTAAAGTCGTTGCTAAAAGATAATTGGTGGTTAACTAATAAGCATTAAGCGTTGCATACGATGTACAACGATACAGAGTAAACAGAAGGCCGCGTGCCGGTGGGCGGCGCCTATTGACGTCCGGGTGGGGTAACTGCGAGCTATACTCTGCGACGCCCAGCCCGCATGCCCAGCGTGGGGATTATAGACATAAGGCACCCATTAAGGGAGCCCTGTGGCCAGCAGTTGCTGACACGGGTTGATAATTAATATTAAATACATATCTATATTACATTACATGTGAAGGCGATGAATGAAAACAGTATAAAAAAGCTCCAGGCGCCACACACAAAACATTCAAATTAGTTCATGTGGCACGTTCCCATACAGCAGTACGTAAATAGGCCAAAGCAATTACTCGCCACGATAACTGTTAGTGGTTCGATGCAGTACAGTGCAGGGGAGTCCCGCAGAACATTAGCAGTGTGTAGTGTTCCTCATGATACTGCTATCTGTCCACTTCATTCAGCTAAAGTGGTAGGATACATGTGGTTATTGATATACATAAAGATCTTCTATTCCTACGTTTTAAAAAGCTCTGCCACTTCACTGCAAACCAAAAGTGAAACCAGTCAAGAAATATTAATTCCAGTAAATAATGACACGAAAGAGAATGAATTAATTGACGGGTATCCAACCGCGGCTGAGCTTTGACTTCGAAACGAACAGCGATCGACGCTGCCTTCTCTCACGCAGCAGCGGCGGCGCCGGCCGCGGCAGCCGACAAGGCCTCGCAGCAGAACGCAATAAGGCCCTTTGTGTAACGAGACATTTCACGTGTATTCCGTCTTTGCTCAGTTCTAAATATCTGTTCAGAAATGGACGGATCTATTAAGCAAAATAACTATCGGTCCTAATTCCGTAAGTATGATAGGCCTCACTCAAAGTTACAAATAATTCATAAATATTCCAACTTCATTACTCTTTTATTAATGTACTACGCTCTTAATGTTATTCTAACATAAGTATTTTTAAATTGAACCTTACCTACTTGTATGTGCACGGCCTTTTTTATTTAGATTAAGCAAAAGGCTCGCCTTCGCCTGCTGTCCGCCGGCGGAGAGCGCCCCGCGGCCGAGGGGGTAGTGCGCTTGCCTGCCAAGTGCTTATTCACTGCTGTCTTGAATGATTCCAGCTTCACAAAACTTATACTATACTAAAATCATCTTCAAAAACCCTATCAAATAAAATGAGAGGTAGAAAATATGATCGCTCGACACCGGCCCCCATACAAGAGTGCCCTTGCTGCATGCCTGGGTGTCAAAGATAGCAGGGTGTCAAAAGAGGCGACTAAACTTGTCGCTGGCACATCGTATGGCATCGTATGGTATCGCAGGGCTGCACGCCGCGCCGCCGACGCAGCGGCCTCAGCGGTGCGACAAGCCGACGTCGGCGATTACCAACCCGCATGCGCAGAGTGGGGATTATAAGTGGACACACCTCACGCGGAACCCTATTATGAATGTCTTATCGACCTATTGAAGTGAATCCCACTTCGAAAATTCGGTATAAGGATTATCGGTTCAATTGAAGTTTGCAAAGACGGTATTTCATATCATTTACTTCACCACTGCTACCGGCTCATTTCCTCGCCCTCTCAGTCATATGCAAATCCTAAGTTATCCGAAGGTACAGAAATCTTTCAACCGGAAGCCCCATACCACTTATCTGGAAACGAAGGATTTTCGTTTTTCCTTCCCTTGGCCCTTTCTTTGCCTTAAAATAAAATTAATGTACAAAAATTTTCGTAAAAATCGTTTCCACTTTGCTTCGATTTTAGGCCGTTATTTTTATGGAAAATATTAGAATTCTTTCAAGAGTTCTACAATACGAGCTATGTATCTATGTAATTACTGATATTCACTTAAAGAACTTTGTGGAGGCGACGCTCCGCGCCGACATCATCTAAAGAAGGCGTAACAAGTATGCAATTTCATTAATATAAATATTTAGATTTATTATTGCCTTTATAGGAAAAGTAATACAGAAATTTAATTCTTGTTGATTGTCGAAAAGGCTAATTCGACTACTGATCTAAACTCGAAATTTGCTCTTGGTGCCTTACCGGCACCAGGAGGAGTTGGAAGGTCACGTAGCACGTCACTGATAAGGTCCGCCGTTGAACTTTGAACATCCGCCTGATTACTCTCCCGCACCCCGCCGAGGCCCGCAACAAGTGGCCGCCCCTCGACACGGCTTACGACTCTTAGCATTAGCGTTACTACGATACTTGTCGAATCCTTCCAATAATGCTCCTATGATATTCGCAGTCATTTGCAATAATACACTGAACACCGTCAAGCGGTGCATCGGGACTGTTCATTTCCCACTAAATATAATTTTATAATTGTAGACAGATGTAATACATCACCTACGACTGCAGTCACAACATTGGAATAGGTAGCTGTAGATATACATTCGGAATTCAAAAACATCTGTAGTTAAGATCGACCCGAATGGAGCGCCATTAAGACTTCTACATAATGAGTCTACGTATGTACTAATTAATTTCGCATACCTATCTTATTAGTAGGATTTATTTATAATGATCTGTCACGAAATTTTATCTCATAGATCGACCTACCCACGGGCGAGGCCGCGGGTAAAAAAGTAGTATGAATTAAAAATAATCGATGCAGTATATATTTAGATAGGCGATAGGTTATGTAATTGGTGCATACTATGAAACTAAAGCTCGATATATATATATATATAAAGAAATGTCATTAATCATTACAGTTACTATAAGTATCTTTGTATTCAGAAGAAACAGAAAGTAATATAACTGTATGATTGACGACGTACAGTCTGCGCGTTCTTAAGTCTGTGGCCGCTTGTGTCGCCGGCGCCGGCCCGGCCACCGCCCGATGGACTTTGGAGGGACGAGATTGCGAATTGAATTCTAAATAAAAAAGTTTGTTTTTCGCAACCTGATTAGTGCGACACGACAACAACATCAAAATTCGTACCAACCATTATTCCGTTTGTAATTTCGTAAGTTACCATAGAACCGGCACAAGTCTGACAAAATCTTAATTGGCCATTTTTCAGAACAAATCTTATATTACGTTCATCGCGTCTATCAGACCGCTGCTAGTGTTCACCTCGCCTGCTTCCTCAGTTCATTATTCAACACAATAAATACATATTGAGGTAGGTGTGCCTGCGTCACGTTCGTTAATAATGTCACTTGTTTCAACGGTCAAGGGGACGTGGAGGCAGTAGGAGGCACACTCGTAGGTACACTCTGAGCACTCACGAGCAACCCTCGTACAACATATGTCCAGTTCATTCACACGACACCACAATTATAATTCAGTTCGGAGCACATACTAAGGTAATCCCCCTGTATATGAGTAAAGCATTCCACAAATGTTCTTCAGAATGTCCTAAGTAACAAGTCCGTAACAATAAGTAGTGACGAACAGTTGTTATACCCACCAATCGTAAGTCGGTCGGATTATTATGATACCCACCAATCGTAAGTCGGTCGGATTATTATGATACCCACCAATCGTAAGCCGCGCGGTCGGGATTTACCTAACTCATATAAATGTAAATTTCTTAGCACCCAAATGCACTTTCCAGGCAGCTCGCAGCCTCGCCGCCAGTGTTACGTTAGCACGCGCGAGAGCACATTTCTTTATTTTCTAGCCTAAGCCCACTCACTGCCCGTCACAAACGATTCACAGATTGCAGATAAAAAAATATACAAGAAAATGTGTAACGCTGTGTAGCGGACGTGTAACGCTGCACGTATTTGCTAAACTTATAGTAAAATAGAATTGCTTATAAAAACGACCCATCGATATACAAAAGAAAATAACATTAAAATGTCAGTGGATCTTCTTCACAGTATTCTGAATGTGCAAAATACGTTTTGATAACTATTTTGACAATGTACGAATTCTATAGACCGTATTCGACAGTTCAATCTCACCATCGACTACTTAGATCATCTTTAAATACTCGATGTGCTCTGAGATACCTACACATGATCACGCGATGGGAGAGTGTAACGCTTACCTCGCACATGTGAATACGTTGCATGTACTGACACAAAGTCTACGTCTCTCTCCCCTTTCTGTTGCTCACAACTTTCCTAACAGTCCTCCGTCACTTCTCTGTGTAACGACAGTCTCGCCGCCGCGCCGGCAGCGTCGTGGCTCAGCGTCAAGGTACTTCTTCGTTATCTTAGTGTACATGCGTAAATCGTAATTTGTCTTTTCTAGTACTTATAGGACATTATATTGGACTTATAGGCATTGCGACCGGCATCCGTGCCGTAGCCAAGTTTCCTGTGTGAAGTGGGAACTTCATCGATAATAAGGTGAACCGCTTTACTATGTCAACGCTCAAACTAAATGGTGGACGTACTCGTATTTCGTTACAACAATCAAAAGACAACCCTGTGCGAAAACATCGCGCGGTACGTATGGACAGACTTGTTACATGCCTAACGACAAGGAAGATCGCTGACGTCGCTGCGTTCATCGGTCCACGCGTAACCCAAATACAAATCGATGCATCGGTCGTGTCAGCATTTCCATTACTTCGTCAATTTATTAAATTCTAAATTAAGCCATTATTATTTGACACTCAGAATCGGTCAGACGATAATTAGTTTTAAGTAATATTGTAATTTTATAATTAATTAAAATAAGTTTAAGAAGTCTTTGGTTTTTTTTAAGTCCTCCGGCTGTCGTTAACGTAATTGACTAATAAACAAAAATTTTAACAAAACAAATAACCGATTTCAAAAAAAAACAAATTAAGATGCACTAAAAAATGTCAATAGTATTTAATTTCTTAGTGTAACATTTTTGTATTCTTTTAACTAAAGATTTACGAGCATAATTATGTTTGGTAAGGGCGTTTGCAAATAAAGTTAAACTAGCATGCCTGGTACGTATCTTAGGGACATTAAACATAACACTCTTGAAGCCAAGGCAGGACAGTCTATATAACCTATGCAGACCTCATGTAGTTAAAGCCATGTCTTATGAATATTGTGCTTCCAAAGTACATATTAAGCATGTACTTGTATTATTTTACACGTATTTGTTTGGATACATATGTACCTATTATGTAAATATGTATAGTACCCTATATGATCTTTTAATATTTCAGTTTTTACTTTGAATAATATACGTTTGCGTACTTCTTACTCTATTACCTTTTAAACTAAAGAAATACTGAAGGAGATTAAAAAAAACTGTATACCTTTACATAAATCTATTTCAGTGTGATAAATTTAGTTGAATATCTTTATTCAAAATTCACCAGAATCAATTTAACTTTAATAAACAATTAAATATATATATATAAAAAAACAGAAAATTATAAAAAATAAACTTCATCTAAAATGTCCTTGTTAGGCATGGTTCCCAAAACACTAGCAGCATTACCTCGCTGAA
>DWFO01000657.1:0-18939 GCA_018246595.1 Mimoniades nurscia nurscia
GTAAAAGTAACTGGTGAAATGTGGGAGTGTTCTACATTCCTCTGCCTACCTCTTCGGGGATTACAGGCGTGATGTTACTTTCTTTTGTTACTTTAATTAGTGTTCATTATAACAACCTAGTTAGTACTGATATGAGTGTTAAAAATTACCTCCACAGAAGTAATATATAATAGCCTTAGAAATGAAAATATGTATTAGTCCTTCCAAGACTTCGTTTTAAGCAAGTAATGAAACACACAGTAATTATAGAAAAAACAGGCCAACTCAAACGTTCTTTAGGATAGCTGTCGGCGATGTGGTCACGAATTATTAATGTATTTTTAATAAGTACGGCTTCGAAATGTTTAAGATAGATTGAATAATTACAAATTTGCTTTACATTTTCTTATTATAATGAAGATTTACACAGAACGGCAAGTTCTGTTTACATTTTTTAGGTTTAATAGATTTTCTATCTGAGATAGCAGCGCGGCGAACGGATACTCGTATAATTTGAAAATTAATATTTACATAAAGAAATAACTATTAAAGAGCCGGTTATCACAAGATGGGGCTCTGGAGAGTCACTAGGCTATTTTGTCGCTTGCTTTCCTTAATGGAAAACTTTATAGTGCACTTTTGCCGAGGAAGCTTTAAAATTTCTTGCTGAAATCGCTATCTTTAAGATTTTCATTTCGCGTTTGAGATTATCATGCTTCTGTACCACATGCATTGGTCGCTAAAATTCTCGGTACATTTGATATTGATTCAGATACTTTTTAATCACATGCAAAGTTTTCATAATGACCTAGTTTTGAAGACCATAACAGAATAGGATTGCTTACAATTTCAGTTGGTAGTGTCATTTTATTTTACTATACCTATTACACTATTACCATAACATAAATTGGATCGTATTGAAGATGGCTCAAGGGTTATTAAAGGCTCGTACACGCCGAAGGTCTATTGTCTATGAGTTATGTCAAGATGGACTTGCTTAATTGTAATGAATGAAATGTTGTGTTTGTATGTTCATAGAGAAGAAATACAGAATTTGAAATATTTTAAATTCAAGGAATATTTTATTCTTATGATATTTTGAACATAAACAGTGATAGCCTAGTGCTTTGAAATTTAGCCTCTTACTCCGTACATGCGGGATCAAACCCTAGTGCGCATCTTTTACAAATTGTGCGCTTTATTATTAAATAAAAGTTTGCCATATCAGTAAAGGAAAACATTCTGAGGAAACTTGTATAGCTCAGAGTCAGAGTACATAAAAAAAAGCGCTTGGCCAGCGTGGTCGACTATGGCCTTAGATCTTTCAATCTGAGAGGAGACCCGCGTTCCAACAAGGGAACGATAAAAAATATTTTTTATAATATGTAATAACATAATCTCATTAAGATAAATACATTGAAATAATATTGTTCATTATCATTGTTACTAGGTACCTATTTAGTTCTTTTAATGATAATTTTTCCTATTAACGTTTCTTCCATCTCTTTAGATTAGTATTGTCTCCGCTTTACTGTCTTTTGTATATAATAAAGAATAATTTTAATTAAAGTAACATCACACCTGTAATCCCCGAAGTGGTAGGTAGGGGTGTTTAGTACACTCCCACATTTCATCAGTGACATTTACGTCCCACTATGGCATAGGTGTTGGCCATACGCGGGGCTCATGTCCATACTCCAAGCCACTACCAGAAAATCCGAGTTAGAAAAATCCAATAGCGCCCGACACGGGATTTGAATCCAGGATCTTTGGCTTGGCAGTCACGTTTGCGACCACCACGACCAACGAGGCAGTCTCCATATGATACCAATAAAAATAATTTTATTTTGGCAGGAAAAAATCATCTATCCATGAATATTAATTATTTATATATCTTATTGTTAAATGTTTCGTGAGTGTTACACATGACTGAGAATTAAACGGCTAGACTCACGTATGTTTTTCGGGGTGGTTCTCAGTCATATTTATATATCGATATACAAAATTTTGCGTTTCGAATAAAATGTATTCGGATCGTATTTATCTGATATACTCGTATATGTGACTTATTCATAGGCGTATGTAGAATGTGAATATGGCTATGAATGCCTTCGTAATGTGAAAGTTTAATTCTGCCGTATCAAAATGTAAAGCTTCACGGCTGACTGGCGACGAATATAGATCAGTGCGCATTAAATAAGGCCTGATAAATGTAATATGGTCTTAAACAATGTAACCATAATTATTCACACATTCACATTATGCAATCGTTTATAACTACATATCTATGTACATATTATCGGATTATTTTTGAATTAATACTGTTTCAACTGAAAACATGTACTACAGATTGCGGTGACAATTGTTTTTCCTTTAATAACTATATATATTGATAACAAATTTAACAGCCGTAGTAGGTATTTATGAAATAACCACAAATCATAAGATATAGCGAAGTAAAAGGCTAACGTTTCTCAGACGTGTAATAAACAGATGAACATGAGATGAACTGTGGTTACGTGAGAATCAGGAACACTTGTCGTTGTGGTTTGTTGCATATGTAGATAGAGTAACTTCCGATTTCATAACAGTTATTACTATCTCACCTGGCCAGGTATTTTGCGGGGTTGGCAGAGCGCACCGAGCGCTAAAGTGGGAGTCTACTGAATCCGCATCGGCTAGTATCAGACCTATTTGGTTAAAGGTGGCGAGTCTTGGCCTCCCTTAGATTCTGCGCCCATCCTGCTATTCCTGTTCTGTTGCATGCGCGATTTTTTTATTATTAAGTAAAGTAAGGTACTATTAAAGATAGAATAAAAATCCATCGTTTGTTTCTCGTTGTAAAAACAGTGTGCTAAGATAAGGCGACATTACACAATGACTAACATTAGTAATTATATCGTAGTATTTGAACATCCTCCACACAACGATTATCACGATTTAGTTATATCGATATAACTACTCGTATTTCCGTAATGTTGTTAAGGTTATAAGATCCCCACTATAGAACTACGCTTCTAAGAATTCGTATTTGATCTGCTAAAAAATGTATCATAATGTATGTTGTATCATAAATATTAATCGTATACTTCATAAATATAAATATAAAACATATTTGATAGAGACTGAATATCTGGGGTGTAATTTCGAAAGGGTTTATATAAAATATATTTCTTTCTTTATTCATAACACATAAAATAAGTTGTGCTGATGAATTTTAATCTACATATGTATTTTATATTAAATGATTCTTTTTAGACGTCTTTTCGTAGTGACATTTTTAAAAGGACATAAACAATTTCCTCATCGACAAATATCTGTTTCAATAAAACATTTTATCTGTTACATGAATAATCGTGAATATGATGCCTATACCACAATCCATAAGTTTCTATAACATACAAAATTTTGTTTCTAAACAAATGAAGTTCCAAGGAGATTAAGAAATTGGAATGACGGTATAATATTATACAAATAAACAGTCAGATGAGCGCGGTCCGCGACACATGTACGCGAACGATAGTGACGCGCCGCCCCCGCTCGGGGCTGTAAACCGTGATCCTTTCATTTGCATGTTTTCTGCGATATCAAATATCGCACTCGGGCCTATCTTTGTACACTGTATCGCCGCCTCTGTAATTATACTTCGACAGCTCCTACATAATTACAGCGTTCACCTAACTGTCGACGACACTCCGAATAAATTATTCATGAAAGGATGATCGCGTTTACAGTAAATATCGCGTATCCATTCATATTCGACGCCTCAACCCCATGTCAATTATAATTCTGGCACGCAAACATTATTTTACGTTTCGTATCGAATTAGGTATATTATGTCGCGCGTTTTATTATCGGACATTAATTTCAGTGTGTGAAATGGTTTATTGTTGAGCATCAGATATTAGTGAAGTTGGATATGAATAACACATTCACTCAATATTGGGTAGAATTAAATCAAAGTATTATTGCCGGTGGATAGCTTCAGGGTATTTAAAAAAAGGAAGAATGAATTTTAAATTACTATAAAAAGTTAGATAGCGTTACAGATAAATATTAAATTAAGTACCTCACATGGATTTAGACTATCTGGAATAAAGTTGTACCTTAAAAATATTCTTAAAATATTTGCATTCTAATCATAATTTAAAGCAAAAGGGTATAACCCGGGTTGAGACCGCATCATTATTCGCAGACATGCATGTCCCGAGAGCCGCAAGTCGTACGTAGAATACGGATAACATGCATACATACATACTGGATGCACCCTAAGGGTCCTTATGCCCCTTGCAAATTGCGTTTGCCTGCCTGCAAACTGGTTTAGCGGTGTTTCTTCCATATCTCTCAAGTTTCGCCAGGAAACGTTTTAACGAGCCCGGTTTCAACGAATATATTAATTAAGTATTGAGTCCTTCAGTTTATGAATACATTTTATTTACATATATAAAAATCCTACAATTTCCCTAACCAGACAGTTTTTGCTAAATTACTTTACATACCTAATACAGTTAATTAACATGGAAAATACATTGAGTAATAGATAATAAAATATGGTGCTAGCGCTAAATAAAGTTTTTATCGGACGGCTTTGCGTGAACATTTACACATTTTATTAACATATGTATCTATATCTTAGAGTTAGACATCGTATACATAAAAAATCTCATAATATACGTCACGTTAAAAAATATATTATCTCTTTTAATCCTCCTTTTAAAGAGACATAGCCATAAAGGTAACCAATACTTGAACGTATACACCTTTAAAATCGATATGAGCGTTCATGTTACTTGAACACTACACAAAAAGCTGCATCGACTTGCGTGTAACAAAAGCTCGATTGACGTGCCTTTGTAACGTCGGAGCTGACAGACTAATGCGTACTACGGGAGCCGACTGACGTTCTGTTGCCACTCATATTTGAGCCGTATCGATAAATCTTAACAACGCATGTACATGCATAATAGTTTGTAGCATTGCTGTTAAAAAATTTCCGAGTACTACTTAGGTTAAATGATCTTTGTTACAAATCTTTCTTATTACGGCGAAGATATCAATACTACTTACGCTATGTAGGTAAAGTATATGTTAAGACACTCTTGAATTACAAAGAATTTTAGCTCAATTAGGTCTATTACATAGACATCAGCTTCATAAGGAGTAAGAAATGTACTACAATATAAATGACCGCGCTTTCTAATACTTACTCGTAAATATACCAATTACGTTGAAAGTTGAATTATTTAAAAACCTTTTTCAATAAGCTAGTTACTACTATGATTCAACATTGTGATTCAGCGACGATAAATCACAGAAACGTAAACTTATTTAGTTTGTTTTCATAAAAATTGTAAGATTGCCACAAAGTTTTACAAATAGCAATTTCAATATAGGTTTTCCATGTCCATGTATTGTGCGTGACTATAAGTAGTTCGCAGGCAACGATTTCCGGCTACAAATCAAATTTACTGGCTATGTATTAAAGCGCTAGGTACTAATGACTAAGGAAATTTCCAATGTGGATAATTATATAAAGCTTTAGTTAACATAGTTAGGATAGAAAATAAAATACAACTAGTCGGTAAATATTTCGTTTATATGTTAGATAAAATAAAAATGTTTTGGCTGAATGGGAGACATAAGAATCGTACATACGAATACCTACTTCGATATAATATTGGATATAACTTATACTTCGATATAACTTAGGATTCGTTGGTAACGATATCCGACTATAAGTTAATGATTAAGTGGATGCCAACATATCTTTACACTTATTAATAGTAATTGCTTTACAGGTAACAGTTGATGTAACAGTACAAGACTTTCGTTTTCCGCTATTCTCTATAAGGGTTCAAACAGACTAGCTAGTTTTTGTATTGAAGTTTTCCGCTTTGGTATCGTAATCAAGTTGGCATAGACTATATGTAGCCTCTTAAATTTTAATAGTCTTCGTTGGCAAAATTACGTTACGTTCAAGTAACTTTAAGCCTATTTTAAATACTTGTAATAAAATCGATTCCTTGTTGCAATTAATAATCATTTTATTCCTATTATCCTGGTGCTAGGTGCCTATTCATTAATAGTTTAGACTTAGGTCTCAAACTGGGGGTCCAATTTCGAGCACTCACCTCTAAGTTTTCAGTGTTTTTTAGATATGATTTAAAATTAAATATTACTGCATAGTTGGTCGCGTTGTTGTCAAGCGTGATGGTCGATCGAGAGACCCTGGGTTTAAATTCCGGGTCGTGGACTATGAATTTTTCTAACTTAGATTTTCTAGTAGTGTCCCGAGCCACTCCGACTCCGATCCAGATTCCGACGTCTGGGCATGTGCCCGGTGTATGACAATAGACTCACCACCATATTTAGACGTAAACGTAACAGGTGAAATGTGTGAGTATATTACACTTCTCTGAATATATCTTCGGGGATTACATGCAATATATTATGCCGTTAATCCCTGACGAGATAGGCATTTACCTTCTACAAGTTACTCGCTTTGATTTGATATCAATACTGACTGTAAAAAAATATATGTCACGCGCCATTTTGTTGCGGCGGCCATCTTAGACATACAATGCTACCAAATATATCAAATTGTATTATCATCTGAACTAAAGATGTGTACCTACTGAATATCAATTGAATCGGTCAACAGCAAGGGAACAACATAACCTACAAAGAAACAAAAAACGAAACAGAGTAAGCTTCATAAAAATGACAAAGGAATCGTTTTCAGACCGGATATTTGCGTGGGAAAAGACTAACCGTAGGCCCTTTCCATCATAATACTGGCTAAACCTCTGTTCTTTTTTTCTATTGTGATAATTACATGTATACTTTAGTATTACTGATGAAATAAAAAAATTCTAATCTATTTTATTCTATAATCGCTCGTTTCTTCGATAAATTAGCAAATCAGTTGTTCAGGACGAATCCTAATAATAAGTTAATCAGATTGCTTCAGACCCGCATTTCAATTCCTGTCAGCTTCCACAGTTCATTTGACGGTCATTATTCGTAGGCACGTCGCCCGTCGGTCCGTCACTCTGTGTCTACGCCGCAGCTCGTGACTCACACATGTTTGCTCATACATTAATCCCGCGACAGAAGACCACGCATGGTTAATGGACGTTTGGTGTATGTGCCTTTATCAATTTTATAATCCTCCTGCATTTTATTATTGGGATTGTAGGTATTATGACATAATTTTTAACTTTTAGTTTATTGGCATTTGAATAAACCCATTTTGTACGTAAAGAATTTATGTATAATATAAGCATATTTATGTCAAAAGAGGTAACATCACGCCTGTAATCTCCGAAGAGGTAGGCAGAGGAATGTAGAACACTCCAACGTTCCACCACTTACTTTCAACTTCCCATATTTATGTCAAATATATTGTAATATGAGAGAAACGTTACATAACATTAAATTCTACGTAGGTAGACGGAAAGTTTGATAAACATTCACAAATGTACGTTATAATCATGTCTTGAGTATAAACACAACTTTGTAGGCGAAGTTGCTTAAATTTAGATACACTGTGGGAACAGCCCTTGTTTTACGTGTACATTACAGTTTGAAACAATCATATTAGATTAGTGTTGCGCATCAGCAAACTCGCATCTTCGTACACATTTGTGCGAATTGCCTTCCACGTTCAAACGTTACGTGAGAATCAATGCAAATTTGGAGCGATATTGAACTTTACGTGTTAGCGCGACTCCCGCTCAAGTCGAAGTTGTTACGAATCAGAGTCACCATTATCGCATTTTCGAAGTTTCGACTCGGGAGAATTGCGTGATTCGAGGATGGTATGGTCTCAGAATTGAGTTTTGATTGTGTTTCCGACCATATGCGTATCGAAATCTAGGCCGTCGTTATTCATTCGACACACGCCAATAGCGCCTTCTTTGTGTTTGTTGTCACGTAGCGAAAATCACTCACTTAACATTTACTTCATAAGAAGACGATACAAAAATAGATCAAGGCCGGCATCTTCCATGTAAGTTTAAATAACCGTATTGCTTTTTGTTTTAAGTACATTTACAACTGTCAATGTTTGAGGTTTCTTTTATTATTTTGTGTAATTTAATCATCTTTCCTGCTGCTGTCCATTTTGGAGGGCAATGTTACATGTTCTACCTGTTATAAGTATATAGAATAATAAGACTGGAAGAAAATATAGTTTAACTCAAATATCACAGGTTTAACAAAAATTTGAGTGTAAGTAGGTATTGAAGGTTGTAGAACGACTTAGCAATTGCACAGCTGCAATTATTTTAATTATCTAATCAATGTTTATGTTACTCTGCTGAAGTTTGGAACGCTAAAGAAAAATATTACGCCGGAACTTACACATCTCAGAGTTCTCTATAATGTTCTCTACGCTACGAGTATGTGAACCTTTGAATCCCGCGACTATGCAAGCAGCACGATTTTATATTAAAAATCCTGATGGCAATTGAATTTATATTTCTTGTTATATAAGGATGAACATATATTATTTCTAAGCACTGTTTATCCTGGTTAGTCGATGCTGTCAGCTCTACGGTGGCCCACAGTGGAAAAACATCACTAGTATTTACGGGCTTTTAAACTGTCGATCGCAGACCTTATCGTAAGGTAACTAAAAAAAACTTTGATCGGATTCTGGAAACTTGCGATAAAATCATCTTCCCATAAAAATGAGAAATTTCAGCACTTTATTCGTGTAATATATTTATCATTCAAAAGTGTTTATTATTGTGTAATGAAATTAATAATAATTATTATTAAACGTCTGTTTTTAGGAGTCTAGTTTATTTTGCGCATAAATTCTCTTTAAAACGTATATCCTGTTTGTTTGTGTTAATGGAGACATTATAATTTTAAGCGATTGTAAATAATTTGTTGTTAAATCAGGACAGCATGACAATAAGCTCTTTCAAACATTGGGCGGAGCTAGGTGCGGTTTAGAGGCACATTAATTTGGCCACAAAAGGGCACGTCCACCAGTTATCTACAATCTTTCAATGAGCTTTATTATTTTTTGCTATGAACTCAGTATCTTTGCTCATTAGTAAATAAATGCATTTCATAAATGATAAATGTTAAATTGTATTTCAACATAATTGATTATGTGAAATAATATTATTGAATAAACAGTCATTCACGTAGAAAAATATGTCGTATTTCAACACCGCCCTGCTCGGATTTGAATGAGTTGAATTTCATTTACTAGTATGGTCATACATATTTCTATATACATAATTATGTATATACATGCACACGCCTATATGATAAATACGCTTGTTTTAACACAATGGAACAGTTATCTACTCTAATTTGTTGCATTAACGATCTTTCGCATTAACCGCGGTACAAACTTTACCCAACCGTGGCGTAGTGACTTTGTGCCGTATGTGAAACAACGAACTGTTGCTCTCTCGCTGACATTTCACGATGTAAATAGAGCTCTCCAACTCCTAAATGCTGCTAATCAGAAGTTGTGGACGTTGCTGTTTCTATAAACTTTGCTTTAAAACCGACCGACTGAATTTTCCCGAGTAGATGTTTTGTGTAGCTTGCGAGTAGACACTGATTAATGCCCCTTATGGACTTTGGAACTTTGGAAAATGGTATTGGATCGGGTTCGAAATTTTCGTTATGTAAACATATATATTATATATGAATAAAAAGCGTAAGGTAAATTTAAAAATTATTCTTTAGTTTATAGAGAAAAAATCGTACAAAGTACGAATATATGTTTGAATAATTATTGCTTTATGTGGTCTTTGCCGTAGAGAAAAATGGTCACTAGTGGTAATTATTAAATTACTTAGTAGTTCATTTAACATATAGACTGAATATTCGAGAGTAGAATATTCCAGAGTCGGTTTAATTTGCAGATTACTTGCCATCCGCAACCGCAGAAGAATGAAGTCACAACCGCTTTACACATAAACATGTATGTATAAACATGTACTACTAGTGAATGATGAAAGTAAAAAAAATATGGAAATAAAAATCAAGCCCATTCACACTAACACATCCAAATTGAATTGTTTTAGTAGTTAAATTACAAAGCGAATGTTGGCGGAGGAAACTTAATTAGCCGTTACAACATTTCGCAACCCATTTTTCGCAGCGCACTCTGCACTAATAGAATTATCAATGATTGTAGAGAGAGAACTGGTGTCAATGGTCCTCGTAACGTTTGCTTTTGTGAGTATTAAAGTTCTATTTTGCGGTTTTGTTACGTCTATGTACGTCTTTTGCAGTGCCCCTAATTTGTTTAATGTGACGTTGGTTTTGCTTTGCTGTTTTGCAACTGAGATGAGTTGTAATTGACTCTTGAAATTGACAGTTTGTGGGTCCACTGTATACAACTCGAAGTACCTAGTAATATTCAATTGTATGATGTTTGATATAAAGTTTATTTCATGCTAAGAATAATAATAAGGTTAGTAGCAATGAGTGAAGCCACAGTAGCGCACAAATTACATTGTTCTGGTGAAGCCGATGCAATGCGTTCGCGTAACGAACGCTGTGGGAGTGAAACTCAATTAGCGATTATAACATTTCACAGCTTGATTAAATTTTAGTATGAAACACATGCATATGCGGGTGTACTGTACTGCGCATTCGCTATAATATTTTTTGTGCTTTCACGATTTTTCGTCTCAGTAAAATTTCGATCATTCACAGCAATCAAGAAGTTCTCTAGTGTTTTTTTATTTCCGTTTTGTTAACTGCCAAAGTAGTTTACTTTTTGTGATTAATATATCAGTCTTATTTAAAACTAAGTTGCACATATCTTGAAGGTAAGAAGTCATTGTTTGACTGAAACGATATACCTAATGTTAAACGTTGGCGCTTATATCTATGTTTTACACTATCGGTACCATTTATTATTTAAATATTACACTCTGAGCATATTCTCTATAACACCTTACAGAACGCTTTAGTACTTAATTATGTATTGTAATAGGCCAATTAACTATTAATTGCTATCGATTCAGCATAATCAGTAAGGCATAAACTGTGAGGAAGTAACGCATGGAAGAGTATATACTGTGTATATTATACTAATATTCTTTCTTTCATCTTTTATAATTATCAAAAACTTTGTAAAAAAAGTAATATTACGAAAAGGAGGAAATAAAATAGGTATAGTGTATAAAATATGGTTTTAAACTCCATACATATGTACAGACAACATTTTGTGACTGATACGCAACTTGCAACAATATTATAATATGTAACAAAGTATTTCGCTTTGGTTAAAATTGGTAGATATAAAACCCAGACTGCCTCGTTGGTCGTGTTGGTTGCGTGAGCGACTGCGGAACGGGAAGTCCTGGGTTCGATTCCCGGGTCAGGTACTACTAAATTTTCTAGTAATGTCTCGGAGTCGGGATATGTGCTCGGTATATGGCAATAGGCTCAACACCTATTCCATCGTGGGACTTAAAAGTAACTTGTGTAACGTGGGAGTGTTCTACATTCCTCTGCCTACCTCTTCGGGGATTACAGGCGTGATGTTACTTCTTTTTAAATATAAAACCCATTGCTACTGGACCACGTAATCCGTCTGTCGCATCTCTCCAGCGAACGAAGCCAAAGAAATTACTTTGCACGTTAACATCGATTTGATTGCTTTCAGAGTAGTTTCCGGGATTCAGTTTATCAAAGGGATCTGTAGTGCAGCAAAGAAGTAAATAACTTGTCCAAAGCATCGACATTTATTGTGAATTAAACTTTTATGCCTATTTGCTTCAATTAAGTAGTGATTTACCGATATTTTTAATTATAGTTTACATGGGTATTGTATTAACAAGAGCCCATTGACTGTGGATTTCGTTGAGCATAGCCAAATAAATTATTTCCTTTTTTTTGTGATTGAAATTATTTAAATGATTTTACACGTAACATCGCGTAATCCTCGAATAGGTAGGTAGAGGAGTATAGTACACTCGCACGTTTCATCAGTTACGTTACTTCCCACTATGGAACGATATTGTGAGCCTATTGCCATACATCGGTCACATATCCAGATTCCGAGCTACTACTAGAAAATCTAAATTAGAAAATTTTTGTAGTGCCCGACCAGGGAATTGAACCTAAGACCTCCCGATTAGCAGTCGCATTTGCAACCAACACGACCAATGAAGCAGTCAAATACGAGTAAAATTCAAATTCGTACAATTGTAGGCGTAATTCTAGCTTGAACCTGTTTTCGGATGAGATTATGCAGATAGTACTTGTAACATTACATACAATATGGCCAAAGCTTTTTATTTATACGACACGGCAATGCTATGTATCAGGCACCGCGTGACAAATGTAGCAAATTCAGTCTCTGTATGATGTTTGCTCACGTTGTAGCGTTGCTAGTTAAAACATTTTCGCTCCGGCCAAGCGACTAAACGTGACTCAACTTGTGTACGGCGAGCTAAATTATCTGCATTCACAGCACTGAATAGTAAATTGGCACGACGGTGATTCTAAGTGAGATTTAAAGCTTGAAGCAAAATTGCTTACAAATCATTGCACGCTTCAATTGAATAATCTAATAAATATAGGTCTCTGTCTCTCATATATATGAAATAAATTGCATTAATTAATATTGTATGAGTAATAATTTAATACTATAATATATGTTTAGATACATATCCTACTATAGCTAACTTCGTTGTTTGTTAAAGCATATCCAAATTCCTGCATGGATCTGGTATACCGCGTCGAATTTGCATTGACGGTATGTTTATTCTATAGCATTAATTGAACTACAACGCAGCTCATATGTGTGTTAATTACATGTGGATTACGGAATATTCACTTAGCAACTAAGCCATATCGTTCCACGAATCGGAACGACTGGCAGAAGAACGATTGATAAGAGGTTGGCAGAAGAGGGTCTTGCTCATTTTATCAGTTATATTTATTTGTTATTATATTATTATATTTGCCATGGAATACTAAGACCTTCAAGTTTAAATTTTACGTTTGATTTACGTTTACGTCCCATTACCGGGCACATTTTTAGACTTCGAGCCATTTTATTTTTATTTATTTTATGGGTCGTCTAAATATAATCCTCTAATTATCCCTTATCAAATATTACTCTACGTACTCAAATTAAAATGATTGTGATGGCATTATTCCACATTGGCGACAGGTTTAAGTTTTACAAATAATACCTATACAGTATCCAACATAGCTATTTCGAAAACAAATTGTTTTATCGCTACTTCTAAAGTGGATCCTCGCGCCGCGCACGTATTTCTTCTCAGTCCGCATACAAACAGCCCCTAAGGAGGTGACAATCCTCACCGCAAACAATAAAAATATATATAACAGTAAATTTGATACTTGGAAAACGTCAACCGCGAGGAATGTGCACAGCACAATTCGGATATTATCAGAGAAATTTCCGCTGGCAGACTTCGATTGCTTTCTCAAACGAGTTGAATACATTAATATATTATAATACATTGTAAGCTTACTGTATGTTTAAGACAGACTTATTAAATTTTATTATTTTCTTGTTTCTGTTACGTTTATATTTCACAAGTTACGTACTCGTAAGCCTGAGATGCCAGCGTATGGCAACACAGCGTTGTTTTTCTTATACCGTGAGAAAATGGTCCGCACAATTTTCTGCGTATATATTAACGCGACGTTAAGCTTTACTATTATTTAACATTGCTTAATACCTATGTATATTTAGGGATGTAATAGATAAATAAACTAAAAATATTTTTTACTTATACAACTATCATAATTTAAATATAGTTAAAAAGACAATAGAAACATTTCTATCAGAGTACACATAATAGCTAAGTTATATTGAGTACGGCATGCAATTATACTGTGGTAGGAAAGCACGTGTAGTTCGCACAGGTTGTCATAATTGTTTGGAACATAGTGTTGGAATGTTTAACCTTCGTGCTCCGACATTTGTAGGCAATCGTGTCAAATATTGATAGATTCATTTACCGGACAAATAGTGTTATCAAATGCACGTAGTGCGAAGATGAAAGTGGGGTGGGGTGATATGGTCCTCGTGTTGAAACTTCGAATAGCAAATTGCATTGTGCCGCGACGCCGGCGTCGCGTCGGTGAGATGAAATTGGATTGCGCACTACTGCCTAATAATTCCAATCGTGATTTTCGATGATGATGTTCGTGACAGCTCTCCACTGGCAACTATAATTTCGTTCACCTACATATTTCGTCAAGCTGTGACTTATTTTGTTTCTATCGAGCGCTAATTCGCGAATAACACTCCATGCCATTTGTGCGGTCACGAAAAAAATATACATTTGAAAAATTAATTGTGACTGGACTCGTTTCACGTTCACGAGTCGTTTTCATTACCGATTGTGATTGGGTTGCAAAAATTGATGACATTTCGAAACAGTTTTTTTGCGAACGAAAATTGCTATGTCAACATAAATCATGTATCATATTGTGATCGTATTCGTAACGGTATGAATTATTTAAAAGCTAATTATTGTTGAGGTACTGAATATGATATTAGGAACTAATCATATTGAAACAGTCATTGTTCCTAAGCCGCGCATATGCATAAGGATTCGTTTTAAAGCGTCCTAAATGCATGATAATTGTGCTGCGAACAAGATTATCATGCACAAGGAGATAACAATGAATTGCTTATAATGTATCAGAAACGAATGCGCATTACTGAGACGAATGGAGCCATATACCTACCTAGCAACTGTTAAAAGTAGTGAATATATGGCTATTGTATAATTATTATTTAACTATAAGTTAAGTATTTAGATGAAAATGTTTCAAATAAATATTGGTTGCTAGTTGCATGTTAAAAGTTAGTAGGTAATTAACAGATTTGATGTATAATTCTAAATTTAAATCTGAAATGAAATATGTGTATACAGCACACAAAAATTAATGTTAGTACATCGTTATGCCAGATCCAAACAAACAGCGGTTCTAATATGATTGGTATAAGTATATTCTATTTTTTTAAAGGATATACCTAAGCGTGTTAAAACATCTCAGTAATAACTGAAAATGTTTTTTTCATTGCTGGCCACAAAAGTTTTTATTTTAAGTGTCAATAATGCTGGAATTGCGTCTTGTGGTTGTAAAAGAGTTTATTCTGAAACGTTTTACTACGTTTAATGGATTTGTGGTACTAACGGTCAACGAGGAACATACACAATTCGAGGATACAATTTAAAATTTTAAGATATGTAGTCGTTTGGTTGCATGACTTAAATTTAGTTGTTACACATTCCAGTGTATGTAAAAATCATTCTGGCGGCGACGTGGCTTTTAATTTTAAATATATTCTTAATGCATGATGAATTACTTCAAATTCAAATTAAATAAAGTGGCAGTTCTTATAACAACAATAAAATGTTAGTTATTTAAAGAGAGCATTATTTGTAGATCAGAATTCATAGTCGAATGGGTCAGCGGTTTTAGACAGTACAATTGAGAACATAACTTTAAAGACAGATATAAAACAGTAGAAACACTCATTCACTATGTTTCATCATTGTGTAATTTTGTAGCTCCCATATACTCGTAACATTCTCATAATTATTACAAAATCGTAGTAACGATTTGTTTTATAAAAATTAGATTGAACACTTTGTTGTTGCGAGAATAGGGCAATTTTAAAGTAATCAAACTTGCGGAATCGATCGGGCGGAAAGCGAAATGGCAATTATTATAATTACATTCGATTTCTTAGTGCAAGGAAAATGCGCTTCGCATGTGGATATGGAAACGTATGAAAGGTTATTTGACATCATAATTTAATCATTCAAACGCTATAGTTTTTGTTGAAAAAAATCAACTAGACTAATCGCACATAGTGCTAATGGCAATAGACCAATCAATATAAAATACATAATTATTTTAGATACGCTGCATAAAAAGTTGTTGTGTTTTTAATCTTAGTCTTAATTTTTTTTATAACATTTCCACCTCTTGTATTCATTTCTTACGCTATCTTCACGTATATTTGTTAGAACTCGCTGTTCAGACATTCAAGGCGAAATCTCGTTGAAAATGTAGCGTTCATTTTTCGCTCTGCTTTTCTTGTTCACAAATAGTGTACAGGCAAACTGTTCCATGCAGGTAATATTTGATCTACGTAGTTCATAAACATCAGCAGCCAGAGGACTCGGAATCGTGTTATTAGCATTGGATAGTTGTTGAAACAGTAAAAAAAGGAGGTAGCAATGAGTAAGGGCGAACTCAGATGTATTGAAGCGGTGATTGAGCGCGCTGTCACAAGGCATTGGTTAACAGGCAATAATGACTGGCCTCGCACGTGTGAAGCTCCCACGGCGTCGACGATTCTGTCTGTGCCGACTGTGTTCGCGATAAACTGCGCACGCCCGCCTACTAGCCGATCCTTACTGTATTACATGTATTCACGAAATTAACTTCGTAATTGTTTACAGTTAATTACAATTATATCGTAAATGTTACTATAAATTGGTTGAGCCTGTGGTTGCATGCGCATTGTAATGTGTTGATGTTTAAATCCTATAGGCATCCTATTGTTGTTTATCAATAAATCAATGCCTTTTTTTAAAACCTATAATAATTAACATATAGGCAATATCACAGAATAATCCATTAATATCTAATATGTTTCCTTGAGATGAATTACGCTTGCACTTCTTAACATAAAATGTAATAAATTCACAATACACAACGAAATGTATTTACATTAGTAGGGTTTTCGAAGTTTCTTAACAACTGTTAGCAAATGACTCGTACTGTGAAAAATAGAAACGCGGGTTCTCAAGGAGAGTCTGCGTTACACCTCTGTGAACACAGATGTTTGGTGAGATTAGTGTTACAATTAAACATGTTTATCTAGCTAGTTTCCTGTAATATGGTTTGGCGGCTTAAAGCAACCTCGCGCATATCAATTAGCGCATCACGCTGCACGCAAAGATCCGACCGCGCCGATAGCATTAACTTTTGCAAGAAATTCTTAGAATATTTTTTTGGTTGGCGATAATTTTGCCTTTTAACATACCTACACATTATATAAAAATAAGTGATAAAAGGGGTTTAAAAGTGTTGTTGCGAAATTTATCGTTATTGTATACATATCTATCTACCTTTAACCTTTTAATGACGGGCACACTGTTACGCGGACTAATAGTGGGACTTTACATTTTTCTATGCCTTTGTTGGGTTACAATTACATTATTTGGCATATTATTCTCATAGTCAGAATTTTATCTTGCATATAATGTAAGTTTAGGAAACATTCCATATATGTCTACGTTTCTATTATGAAAAGGGTTATACATATACATAATCTATATAAAACCGAATGAAATTTTGCGCATAAGTATACAATATAGGTATTAATAAAAACGTAAAATCATAGGTACTCCAAATGTTTGATTGTAATGAAAAATTACACATACCTACGCCGAAACTTGTTCCTCGCATTATTATCTCCGCCCCTGGCACATTGTGTCGTTGTTACGAGCATGTTCTCTGAGTCATAAACATACGTGCACAGGAGTGTTTTGTGACATTTGATCATCAACTGTACAAAGGTCTCAAGATATTATGTAAATAATAATATGTTAGCATTTATTATATTCGGCAAGTGGTGAATTACGACTATGGAACGAATAATGTATTTGCATATAAAACTATTTTTGTTTAGTCTTCATACGACGTTCCTTACGGGGTGAGCAGAGAGCAGGAAGCGATAGATATCTCAATCGTTATAGACTTGATGTGCTTTTTCTACATTCATCACTTTCTTCATTTACGCACCGATTGTGGATATTTCTTACTTCTCGATCAATCCGTATGGCTGTACTTCGAGGCCCGTGAAATTTTTTATTTTTATCTGCCATTTGCAAAAATTGGAACATTTAGAATGAGATTAATTGTTATCATCACAATTCAGTTTTTCAGTTGGTGTTAATTGGTGCAGATTGAAAGAGTTCTATGTTCAGCGGTGGAACTCTGAAAGTCCATAGATGGACGAACGTTCAAAAATTTGTATTTTAGAATACAAAATACAGAAAAAAAAAATTATCTATTTCCTAGCCTCGAATTATCTAATAACATTGTACACGTTAAAAGAATTACAGGAAAATCGATATTGACACCGACGTATAACTATTACAATAAACTCCAACCTACTTTAGCTTTTGACGAACAGTGAGGCGAAAATTACATAAGTATCGTTATTGAGTTGTCGCCTATTTCCACAATCGTCCTCGGGATTGACAAGAGCCCGATGCGCCGGAGACGCGGCGCGCCTCGGCACATCGAACATTGGTAATATTGCAACACTTTACAATTTAAACACGACTCATGCACGATCCGTACACTCACGCCCGCAGGGACGAAGGATATAGCCATATGTTGCAATACTTTACATCAACCGTCAATAATTATATTTCGTGCGGTATTTTATATAGTCACCCTTTGCTGGTGTCACATGTATCATGCCACATTATTATCCTTCAACGCATTTGTCATTGCTGTAAAAGTTAAAACAGCAGACACATTCCCGAAAGGAATCATTAAGGCACGTTTAATCGTGTTCCTATTGCTCAATCCTGCCTGAGGTTATGTCTAGGGTGATAATGTTGTGCAATCTCAATATTACAACGTTTTGTACTACAAATGTTTGAAGTGATCTTTATGTTTTCAATTCGACTGAGATATTGCGCTACGGGACGCCGGAGAATGCAATTTTGTTCCCGAGATGTAAATAAAGACAAAGGAAAAAGTGAGTAGGAAATAGCAGTAGGGGTGAATGGAGAGTTATTGTGTGAAACGATTGTAATTTAATCGTTGTAAAACCCATGTGTTACATTTTGTGTTCTTCATATTGTTTGTAACATACATACATACATATCTTCACGCCAAGTCCCTTGCGGGGTAGGCAGAGAGCACAGAGTGCCAAATATCTCTATT
>DWFO01000658.1:0-18939 GCA_018246595.1 Mimoniades nurscia nurscia
TGGTGAGACTATTACCATGCACTGGGCACATATCCATATCGAGCCACTACTAGAAAATCTAAATTAGAAAATTTAGTAGTACCTAACCCGGGAATCAAATGTGCCCGGTGTATGGCAATAGGCTCACCACCTATTCCATGGCGGGATGTAAATATAACTGGTGGAACGTGGGAGTGTCCTACATTTATCTGCCTACCTCTTCGGGGATTACAGGCGTGATGTTTCTTTTTTTATATTTTTAACGGATCGTACATAAATTCAAATTCAAATTGAAATATCATTTATTCAAAATTGGTTCATTACAACACTTTTTGCACGTCCAAATGAAACTATCACCGCTTCGGAAAATGCCTCGCTCTGGAGAAGAAGCGGTGAAAGAAACTCCATAGGTCTGCTACTGCATCTTTTAAAATAATAGCTTATGTTAAAATATAAATTATAATTTTAAACCTTAGAACTATAACAACTCATTTCCAACAGTCTATGTATTGCATTTAATCTGCAATTGAGTAATAGGCTTTTTAACATAATCCAAGCTCAGCGAATTTCTTGAGTTTACAAACTGACAAACTTACCGCGTCGTTTGGTAATTTGTTATAAAAGCATATACTTCGACCTGCAAACGAGTTAGACACTTTATGAAGCCTAATAGTGGGCACTGCAAGTTTATTTTTGTTTTTAAATTTAGTTGATGGAGATCACTATTTTTCTATTTGCTGAAATTTTTGTGGATATACATCAATAAATATATTGTGTGTATAGAGTATGTTAGTGTAGTGTAGAGTTAGTATTCGTAAGTAACAGCCAGTGAGAATATGATAATTACTCTACACTATCGATTATAATGGGCTTCAAACATATAAGCACGAAAACACAATACATAAATTGTGGGCCACTATTGAATTATTTAGCGGTCTGTTATTAAACGCGACCGAGCGCCTGGCCGGTCTACACAGCAATTATTTGCATTTGACACACAGCAACTCGCGTTAGCCAAGCGCCCGGTAATATAGTTTAATGTTCATTATTTGATATCTAATTATTACATTTGAATCGTACTGCTGCTCTCGATTATGCAGATAAGTGGCCTGATCATTAATTTCAATTGAAATTGATCGCATTATTCATCTATTTACACATACGACCGCTTACTACAATTATGCTATATGCATAGTTCGTGAATTGACGCACTGTTTGTTATATTCGTCTAGTAAGAATTATTTTATTATTGTACTCACGTCATTTCAGTGCGGACTGGAATAGATGTCGAATAGTTGACCTTGTGTTGAATGATTTACCTGTGGAATCATTCCCAGTCTATAAAAAGGATGTAATTCGTTAAGTATGACGTAAGATTTTAGATTCTGAGGATGACAAAACGACAATAATGTTGAAAATAATGGACTTATTAGCAAGCTCCCCTCATACAGACTATCTCCTGGACTGTGCGGTTTCTGATTTCCTGACGAGTTGATACTCGTACATACGCGTAGTCATAAATAGCTGCTTCTCAGAGCAATAAAATTGTATATTAATGCCACTTGCCGGTGTTCCTTAGGGGTCTGTTCTCTCCGCAACTTTATTCTTTGTGCAAATCAATGATCTCTTCGAGATCGGGATCATTGGATATGCTGACAGCACGCTTACGGATAGATACTTCTTCATCGCACAGACCAGTAAAGATGACAATTAGTCTAATCATGAGGCCTTAGTGGAGCGTGTGAATAAAACAATACAGAGAATTTCCGAATGTGGTGACGCGAACAGGGTGAACTTCATCGTCTCTGAAACACGGCGTCTCTATTCACCGTAAAGCAGAGTCAGTTCCTTTTAGTGCCCTACTTTCCAGAGTGTACCCCTAAATCCAAGTAACTCATCGAACCTTAACTTCAATGACTCTATCGAGTCGAGAGCGAAAACAGCTGCAATGAAACTAGTTATTCTGAACATTGGAGCAGTGGAACAGTGGAGCAGTTCTCCGAACGTACTTCACGCCCCAAGTGCACGTACGAAGTACTTCACGTACTCTATACGTTCGTTTTTTGGATTACCGCCGCTGAACAAATAGGCCCAGTATTTTGCTGGATGCTCTGGACTCGGTTCAGAAAGGTGGCAGGCGAAATATCAATGACGAAATGATTACCACCTCCCGGCTACATAACCTTAGTCTTTGTTGTCGTGTAGCTCGCCTGATAGTGCGCGTAGGAACTATATGTACTTTTCTGCCTACTTTCTCGGGAGTTACAGACGTGATGTATTGTTTATTCAATTTCGAGATGAAATCTGTGGAATATAATACAAAAATGCGCAGCGATGTGTGCACATGTGACAAACATTACTTGGAAGCTATAAATTTAATATATAATACATGTCTAACGCGAATGGTGCTAGACGCGCTAGACCGAAAAATCCATTGTACGTGACAGAGAGCAGGATAGCTGCTTCAGTTGTGAGACAGAGAGAACCAGAACATCGTAGCAGAACACACTTGATATAGACATGGCAACGAATTCTAGAAATCACAGTTGTCACAGGTGATTAGTTCTACCATTATTGTTGCTGCAGTACCTGACACCTTACTATGGGCGGCAAGACGCTTACAAGAAATGATTTTTATAAATATAGAAGTCGGGAAAGAAGTCCACCATGTCGGTCGCAGCTGGAAAACCTTAATATTCGCCTACCTCTATGGAAAATAACCATAGCAATATGTACGAGTATGTACATATGTAATGAAAGCCATAAATGCCGTTTCTAGAATTTATCTTTTCTATGGAGATAATGAGTTTTGAACGCGTGCCAACTATTATGGGGTTAATAAAATTAGCTTACAAAGTTTTATGTCTGGCGGCTGACGTGAAGTTAATTATTGTATAATTGGAAGGTGTCGTATATCGAGAGTTATCTGCATTGCAGTGCTTCCGAACAGCAAGTGACATGACATTAAAGTTGGCAGGTTCCATCGAACGCAGCGGTTCAGTTACACTAGCGACTAATTGAACCTCATTTGTCGGTGGGTAACATGTCACTTAACTAAATGTTATTATAAGATTGATACAGTAGATCTGAGGGGAACAGCGCGCTGGCACTGGTTTACCAGTAGAAAACCCTTCAACGCAAGGGAAGATAATCCTGTTCTAGATGTGCATGGCATCGCGGTCATGGTGTAGCCTGTGTCATACACGTAATAAGGGACAGACGTAAGTCTCTACGTAGACGTATTTTGTTTAGCTCAGACAGTTATTTACAATGATCTTAAGGTCATTCATCTGTTCTTAAAATGACTGTCTGTTGATCTATCCGGACTGATCCAGAAAATGGCTGAATCGAATTTGAGGGGACTTTTATTTCAAGCTAAAGGAATTTTCAGAGAATAATGTAGACAACATTTGAAGAAAGACGCGTTCATTTACATAAGGACATAAATAAAATTTTATTTTTTTTAACTTTTTGAGCACAATTAGTTTAGTGGTGATATTTTGGGCAGGAGATTCTAAAATGTAGAGTTTAAATCCATGTCCTTCATTTCTCTTTCGTCGATAAATGTAGAGCTAGAAACAAGCCAGCGTACAAACTCAGCAACTTTTAATCTGATAGTCGGGAACGAGCATTCTCTGCCTTTAATTACATTCCAACTGTCAAGACTACTGTGACCAAACATTTGGGAATATACAGGACTAAGATAAGTTTGAAGAAAAAGATCATTAATTTACTTTTTCAGCTAATTGTACTGTTAATGTAAAGTCGGTGGTATGACGTTTAAGATTTAAGTATTACGCCGTAGCTCCTACTAATTTTTGGAATGGTTTCTTATGAATTTTAATTACAAGCTAGCAAGGTCCAAATTGACGGGGAAGTCTCTCTAACCGGTCTGCGTCTGGGAAAAAGTATAGAATATAGAGAAGTCTTCTATAATTCGGCGCTCTGGCCTACCCCGAAAGAACCTGCTATAATAATGTAGAGATATTAATTACAAGCGTCATAATTAAGCCACAATTGGCGCATGCAGTACAGGGTCTAAGACGCTGTATAAATATGTCGATTATAAAGATATTGTCAATGTTCGTATCGGGCGGAGTAAGAATACATTCCCTGACCGTGTAGGGAAATAGACTAACTTAAAAGGCAACTAAAACTAACCTAAGGCGCTGGCAGGTGCAATCTGGCTAGGAAGAGCTACATGCCCTGGCACAGCTACATGTGTTCCAAGATCACCTGCATGCCCAGGATGGCGATTAAAGGCATAACTCCTGAGCAGCAGGCCTACGTTCAGCAGTAGACTATAATAGGTGGTGATGATGATGACATTATATGATGATAAACATATTATACTATTATTTGTCGTTTTTAGAAATATTCAGATTTTAAATAATATAAAAAGAAAAGGTGACAGAAGTGTACTAGTGTGTATTGATGGAAATTTTTGGCTTCTCTTGAGGTCTCTAAAAAGTAGTGTGATAATGTATGTACATCTGGTAATTAGCGCCGGCGTCAGCCACGGGTCACGTGTAATCGTTAAATTAATTTGATGAAAACACCATTCGAACCAATCCACATTTAAAAGCTCTCTTTGATTCGAACCTTCACGAGGACGTTAGACGTAGGCCTCCACCTCACGGAACTATTTAGACGTTTATTTTATCAGACTACCACTGGGTAGAGCTGCAATATGATCTAAACCCTAACTCTAAAGTGTACTGATAGGATTGTCTACATCAGTGGTTGAGGAGATAGGACACGGCGCGGGTGTCGTCACGAGATGTTGTCTGCTGGGGTCTGTAGCTTCAACTAACCCATATTATAATATACTGTGATGTTGAAGTAAAAGGTCGTGTCAAAACCTAGAGCTAGAGCCTAAAACCTTCAGACTATTTTTTAAGGAGCGGGAAGTCGGCCAATTCGCTCTTGGTCTACGTAACAGAGGAGATCCGTATTTAGAAGTGGATCGATAAAAGTAATGTGTTAATAAACGCGTCTCATCAACTCTTTTAATAGCAGGCTTTATTCAATTATAAAACCTACAAAATTTTATGAAGTCTGCGGGTCTTAGTAGAATTTGAATGCCAGACTCCTAACGTGGTAAGATTATATCGCCATCGTCAGCCTACCTCAGTTCCCTGCCGGACATAAGCCACCCCCAAAGAGCTCCCCGTCGCGCCCGGTCCTCGGCTTGCCGCATTCAGTTTCTTTCCGCAGCCTTTCGCAGATCGTCCCCCCGCCTGGCCGTAGGGCGTCTTATACGTTTTCCGAGCCGTGAACTCCACTTCAGAACTCGTCTAGTCCACCGATCATTGGTCAATTAAACATATTATGGATCCTTGGAGCTATGTTGCTGACTCTGGTTCTTTGTTGGATAGTATAATTTCTGATATTATCCTTCAGAAAGACTACGAGAATGGCTCCATTAAACCTACATTTATATTATATATTTGCATACTGCCTCGTTGGTCGTGTTTGTTGCGAGTGCGACTGCCGATCGGGAGGTCCCGGGTTCGATTCCCGCGTCGAACACTACAAAATTTTCTAATTGAGATTTTCTAGTAGTGGTTCGGAGTCTGGAGATGTGCCCGATGCATGGCAAAAGGCTCACCACCTATTCCATAGTGGGACTTAAAAGTAACTGGTGAAACGTGTAAATGTGTTACATTCCTCTGCCTACCTCTTCGGGGATTACAGGCGTGAAGTTACTTTACTTACTTTAATACCTAATAATTTTGATGATTTTGACGGATACAATTCTCACAGATAATAAATTTCCATTGCGCACCAAACATGCAACATTATTGTTATAGTACACTAGATAGGTCTCACAGAATAGCGACTTCTATAAGACAACCCTATGAAACAACGAAAAGTAATACCAATTTATTCTTTTAATATCTCATTTTTTAGATCACTACCTTGGGAATATAGGTGATTTTTTAGCAAAACTGTAATTAATAAATAAACACAGTATTTACTGATATTCTGTAACGAGTGTAATTACTTAATAAAAACTGTATATACCTACTGATATTCTGCTACGCGACTTTTCAATGTAAGATAAAATAGAAAAGTAAGGATGTGCTCACACAACACTCAAATTCTATCCTCTTTCATTGGTTAAGGAATTTTCCCCGGCATAGCTGATACATCTTAGGGGATTATGACGTCGTGTGTATGCATTAGGCTGTGACCCGGTTCGTGAATCGATATTACACCGAGCAAGATTACATTGTACAGTAACAGTATTATGTAAATATTATAAATGTAACAATACAGTAAACGGAAATATTTAAATTTAATCTACACTTGGCTCTGTGTTTACAAAATCCCCCGGGAAGATAGGGTACGATGTTTTTCTCGTCCATAGAAGAAATAGTTATTAAAACAAGCTTGGTATTTAATTAAAAAATACTATACATTATCCCGTTTCTAATTTTTTGTAGCGTTAAAACGATATACTTGTTACAATAGCATCTTCATAAACTTCTATAAATTTCGCCATTTCATAATTTCGCCATCTATGGACATTAAACTATTGATTCCATGTCTAACAGGCGATTTATTAATGACGCAATTCCAAGTAACAAAACGAGCTAGCACTCTTAGAAGTTTTTAACCCACTGAGAGCCTTCGACAAGGGCTAGCGACTGTTACAATACGTAACTGCAGCGTCTATTAGCGACTGCTCTATGTACCATGCCGTCCAAAGAACGAAACTGTTAGTGACTGATTGAAATGACAACGACAACAACAACTGATGCAGGCAGGCAGAGTACTGTAGTACACTCCCACCTTTCACCAATTACGTTTATGATCCACAACGGAATAGGTGGTGTGTGGTAATTAAATTATTTCATTTAATGTGATTAAAACTCCCACCAACACTAAACGTTGCAGTTTGGTCTCACATGGGTATTTTTTTAAGTTCTCAAATGGTTAAAGTCAAAGACTACCAAATTACCATGAATTGATAGATTGCACAATTCGGCCAGAGCAACTTGGCTAACGATGTTTCCCTTCATACTTATATAAACTGGCAAGTAGTTTTAAAATCGTAACGTTACGAGTATGTCTACGATTAGATGTGCATCAGTAGATCACAGCACAATAATGGGAATCAGAACATACAAATAAGTCAGTAGGTACGTATCGACGCATCTAATATTTTAAACAAGTTGCAAAATTTTTTAAGTGGACCATTGGACAATTTTAAAATTTATATCGAAAATAGTCGCAAACTACGCATCCGGGTGAGTTATGAAGTATTATCGGCAAGAAGAATTTTTACTGAAAACACCGGAGTGAGTGCGCTTGACATCGATTCAGAGTGGCTGAATAGGTTTTTATGGCTTGGAAAATCGAAATCCTTAGCACCTTTGCGAACCGGGAAATGTTTTTATGACGATATTTTTTTCAAAAAACCTAATGGACTATCCCATATTTCTTTTAATACTATTGGAGAAATGTCCAAGTAGTGATCAGATGAATGAAAAATATTTTTCAATTTCACAATAATATTATGTACATTATTAACTACTAATATACAAGATAACACGCTTTGATGCATTGTCATTCTAACAATGTAAACAATCTTATGCTAATGATCTTATGTAATGTACTACTAATTAAAGGGGTGAGGGGCTCGTCGCTCGGATGCGGTACTAATTACAAGCGATCTGCAAAGTTAAGCAAAGATGGACGCGGTCGGCAATTAGATAAGTGACCGCTAGTGGAAGATTTTACGAGCATTTTTGCGCTTCATACGGCACGTTAAGCCCAGTCCCAGTTATTATTGTTAATTAACAATGGTTAAACATCATAAGTGGCTCTGACAGCGGTTTCTTAACATTCAATATCCTGATTGGTCACTAATTTTCATCTCTGCCAATTCGCATCAGAGCATCGTGGTAAGATATGATTGAAGATGATAATGATCATCGTCATCATTATCATCAGCCTATTCCCGCCCACTGCTGGACACAGGCCTCTCCAATAACACCCCACTGTGCTCGATCTTCAGCTCTTTGCACCCAACCGCTCCCAGCCACTTTGCGCATATCGTCACTCCACCGGCCCGAGGGCGTTCTACGCTACGTTTGCCAAGGCGTGGTCTCCTACTCCAGCGGTTATCGGTCCTGCGACAGACCAGCCCACTGCCACTTCAGCTTGCTGATCCGATGGGCTATGTCGATAACCTTGGTTCTCTGTCAAATCACCTCGTTTCGGATTTGATCCTTCAGAGACACGCCGAGCATAGCCCTCTCCATTGTAGATGTAGTAGATTAAAGTTACGAGATAGATGCATCCCCAGCAGTGGAATGCAAAAATACTTTACAGATAAATTAATTTCCAATTGTGTGTTGGTAAATCTAGGAATTGGTCAAAGCAATCGATCAATCAGCGAATGTAATCGACTTAGCTCATCACGTAATCATTTATCATAATTAAAAATTTATACATCGTCTGCCTCGTTGTTCGTGTTGGTTGCAAGTGCGACTGCCGAACGGGTGGTCCTTGGTTCGATTCCCGGGTCGGGTACTACAAAAATTTTCTTATTTAGAATTTCTAGTAGTGGCTCGAAGTCTGGATATGTGCCCGGTGTATGGCAATAGGCTCACCACCTATTTCATAGTTAGTACTCCATTACAAATATTGATTATATTTCAAATGATAATGATAATAATAATGATTAATAATAACGAATGCTGTAATACATTAATTGTGACTAAAAAAATTATTTTTCACTCTTTCACATCTTTTGCCATATTCTGAATTATCTACTCAAATTTACGATTTCACTCGTCGACAAAATATAACTAGAACAAAAAAGATTGGAAGAAAATCCATGCAAATAGGATGATGTATGGTAAAAATAGTATTTCACAAAAATAATATTATTCCACGCTTTATTGTTACATTCGCAACCTCATACCCACTTTGAACACATTAATAATCCTATCAAGCCTTCACTTACATCCCTCCGAAACATAAAGCAGGTGGCATACAGCCTTGAATTGTTACATCCATCCTCGGAAAATAAAATAATTATAGAAGTTGTACGTGACTGCACGTAATTTTTATATTGGGTTCTTGGGTTAGCGATCGAAAAATTGGTTTTGTGTACATGAAAATCAGGTAAGTAAAAGTTTTGCATACTACCTACATTACAAATAGTTTAAATATGTCAGCCAGCGCTAAGTAATAGATTTCTTCAAAATCTTCGCGTGAGTGAAATATCGGTAATACAATGTAAGTGAATGGAATGTCACGGTGAGTAGTGTGCTAAATGATGGTATTCAGTGTCTAGTTACTGATGCTGAGCCGGAAGTTGCGGATTCGATTTGCAGCCAGGCTGAATATGTTTAATATATAAAATTACACACATATGTAGGTATGTAGGTATTTAAAAAAATGTTGGTCATGTTGGCTCAATATAACACATGTTCGACCTAGTTCTCAATGGGATGGGCGTATGTGTGTTATTCTAATATTTTTATTATTAAATAACGATCTAAGTTCTGTCTAACATTATCATTCTAAATTATGAATTGATTATGAGGATAAAACTATAACTTTAAAATAAAATACAAAACTCACGAATGCAGGTTGTATGTATTTTTTATTCTAAGCATCCATCATAGTAGACGCTCGAGTCAGACAGAAACGTGTACTGTAATAATACACCCTGAAAAATTCTCACGTCAGAGCCCCGACTAGGTTATTTTTTATAGCGCTGAATAAAAAGAAAATGGCGCTTACACGTATAATATTTTACATCTTTATTGTACTCGGAACGCATTTGGGAAATTATATAACGCATGCCCTGTATTAGGGGTGCGTCGTAACGTTTAGGCATGACAGAGAAATATATGAATAGCTCGGTGGCGACGATCAGGTACTAGAGAAATGGTATTTGGGTTTCTGACCACTGGTGTTATTTAGACGTGAATGAGTGTTGTGTATTGTGCGGCAAGAAGAAATATCTGCTGGACCTATCTCAGCTGCTATGCAGCGTGTTTTTCTGGAAGAAAAGCGGACGTAAACTAAGCTTGCGAAGTTTCTGTACTTTTATTTATGGGTGTATATTCTCTTTTGATACCAATGAAACTAGCCACTAGTGTGGCGATTCGAGTGTGAAGTGTCTTTGTAACTATTAATATCATTAAACATGTTTTAATGTTAATATTAATTAATATAAATGATACTTTCGAAATGGTAATTTCTTTTCAAAAACTTCTGCCTACTCGTATCAATTAGACAGGTAAATTACCTAATTATAAATACATAGTTACCAACCATACTTTTACGTCGTGAATGAGCATTTCGTTTATCTTTTGTCGTTTTACACTCCACATAAGTCTTCAATTCATATTTTAGCCCACATTAATGGAATAACAATATTTTCTCAGGTATATAATAGCAGATCAATCAACGGGTGATCAGGTATTTTATGGTACGTAGTGCGTGTTGAAAAAAAAATGTACGTTTCTGGTAATACGTTAAAAATTTACATATGTGAATCTGTCGGATAGATTGATGGAGTTTAAATACGGGCTTACGCGAGTTTTGATAGAATCAAAAATAATGTACGAGTTAAAAGGAGTGTGAACAGGATAACACAAACGTGTTGCTGCTCGTTTTCAGTGTGTACGCCGCTTATTATTGTTTTTTATTTCGGTTTGTGAGTGATGGGAGTTTTAAAACAAAAAACAAATTATTCATCAAAATAAATATCACATGCTTAATTAGTATGTGTTTTTAACCCCACCTACTTTACGAGCGTATTCAAGTCATTAACAAATCGTAACATCGCGTCTGTAATCCCCGGAAAGGTAGGCAGAAGAGTGTAGCACATTCCCACGTGTCACCAGTCACGATTACGTCCCACCATCAAAGAGGGGTTGAGCCTATTACCATACATCATACACCATTTCTGATTAACAAAGAATTGAAAATGCTGCTGTGATTGCAACTAAACGTTTAGATAGGTGTGGTTCTCAAACTAATGTTTATTATCAATTTGTGCGTCGTATTTACCGAATATACAAATATACATGGTACCTATAGATATCTGTCTTCACAACATATCAACTTAACTATGTAGAATAATTAAAGGAAACTCAAATAAACATAACAAAAACTTAATAATTATGTATATCATGGAAAAATTCTCATTTACAAATGCTATCATGTTGGAAGTAGGATTCGTACAGAAATTACACCTTCATAACTACAAGCGTTATTTTTATATTCATTGATACCAAAATGTCCTATGATATATTTATTCAATATTTCTTAACTAACAATACTGTTATATCGTTACTATTATGGAGACGACAAAATAATATCCTCAAAAAATGTTTTATGATTTATCCGTTTTCATGAATTGCGAATCTCTAAACGGGCCTTCCGAAAGCTGCCTGTCACGTACCTGTCTTATGGATTGTAATTAAAATATTTCAATAAGACAGGTATGAACAAAGTATATTTTAAATCCAAGAGCACATAAAATATGTGTAAATAATAAATATAATTAATTCGTTATCAACCTTACAATGAACGGGGTTAAGTCCATAGTCTGCCACGTTGGTCAAGTGCGGGTTGGCTGATTTCATATACGTCAAAGATCACGATGAAAATTTTTAATGTGTGCAGCTTTTTGTGAAATGAGCCAATTGTTATTCTGGCTATTTATCCATAAGAACAGATAATATAACTGGGAGAAGCGGCTTGAAACCACATGACATATCACAAGATACGTATAAACTAAGTAACGAGCAACAACATAAATAAATGATTCTCCCCATCTGTGTGGAACCACCCTAACGCGACAAAGAGCCGGGAGCTAATGCAATAATTCATTACCAGCATGGGAAATGACAGGAGAAATTCCCTGTGTGTCTCTTTCATTGCCAGAATTAAAATGTCCCGGGAATTAACTCGGATTTATAAGAAAAGGCAGGTGTACAATGGTTTAGGAAGAATGAAAAGAGACATACCTACTCGTACGTTATAATATAGGTACAGTTGAGAAGAATCGTATAGGAATTGGATTTGAATATTTTTTTTCAATATTTCACGCTCAAGGTAATAGAATAGGATTCATGGTTACCATAGCCACGCATGTAAGCAAATAAAAACGTCTAAATCCGGTACGTACATATGTACAATATTAATTCAAAACGTTCCTCGGTAAAAGAAATTATCCCGGATTTCTATCCGGATTTTTTTATATTTGTAACTGCTTTCAATAAAAGTTAATGCCCGGTTAATTAAAATGCAATGTTTTTGTTATTCGTCACCGTAACATTAGCTTCTATATTTCTTCACTAACTTTTTGATGGCAAAAAATCGTATTCTCTTTAGGAGGAGTGAATACTTTCGAAATTTATTATCATATTTCAACGACAACCATGAAAACTTAATCAGTATCGTCATCATTACACTGCCTCAGTCGACTGCTGCAAGGACTCCACTGGGGAGTTTTTACTCATAAACTCCACGCTGAACAGGTGGGTCGAGGAATGCAGAGCACGATGTCTCGCAGTGGCTGCAGTACCGGCGGCATATAGTCCAGAACCAGTGGGCGTCGGGTTCGGTCGTCTCTTACGACACCTTGGTATCCCAGCATGGACTCGAGTAATATATTCTTGCTCCTCGACACAGATAATACCAGGATTAATTAGCAACTTGAAGCAAAACATTTAAATGAAGTTAAACTTTTTAATACACAACATTAATAGAAACGAGAGTACGAAAAACCAATTCATACACTACTCTTAGAAAGCAATAAAATTATTATATACCATAAAATGATTACGGCATTTATATCCAGATCCAGTAATAAATATATGCTTAAAATTTCCCAGAATAAAGCCTAAAATTGTTCCCTGAAGAATTTTAATGTTAAAAGAATTCTGGAAACGAAGACTATCTCAAGTAGCGCTTTTATATGACCTGCCATTTGATACCTGAATTTAAAATAGATGTTGCAAGCAATTTACAGACATTCAGTTCGTAATACCAGTATAAAAGACTTACAGCAATTTCACGAGAATCGTTGCGAGTTGTGAGACTTATGAAGTCCAAAATCCTCTGTCCAGGAATCAAGTAAACGGAACGGAAATTTCACTATTGTTAAATCTTATTGAACTGTTTATTTCCATTGTTTTATATTAAATTTGAGAATTGGGAAATAGCAGGTGACTAAGTCGAGCAATTCGTTGATAGAGACTTTAGGGCAAAACAGTAAATTAATAGCTATAATATCATCAACTATGTACAATAATAATGATAAATATTATTATAGTATATCTGTCCTTAAAGATCTGTCATGCTTCTTTTAGATCCATCACTCTTATTTGAACGATATATTTAATGAATTCCGTCGATTATAGCCATCTTCGAAATTATTCCGATCCTAACAAAACAGATTCAGTAAATGCAAGCTTTCACTCATTAGTCAGGTTGCCACAAAGTGGGACTTCGTAAGCAGGAAGCTACATATATGACGGACAGAGTTTGCTAAGTTAAATAGGACGAGTTGCGTAGCTCTGTCTTCATGCAATCTAACTAGTTGTGGACAAAGAACGTGTCTAAACAAGTCATTGTCAATACACTTACTCGTTTTCTAACTGATATTGTTATTTCATTTGTCAATTGCAACTTTAACAATCATTACATTAAGCATTTGTAAGACTTCATTGTATGCCGATCGGGAGGTTCTGGGATCAAATCCCGGTCTGGGCACTATAAGGCTCGGAGTCCGGATATGTGCCCAGTGTATGACAATAGGCTCACCACATATTCCATAGTGAGACGTATTCTATAAATGGTGAAACGTGGGAGTGTTCTACATTCCTCTGCCTTCTTCTTCGGGGATTACAGGCGTGATGTTACTCTTTTTTTACAATAATAATTTGAAAATTGAAATAAGTAAAATAACCCAAAGACTATTACATAATTGTAAGGGATTCTTAAAGTATTACTCTAGCCCCCTATTTATTCATATGGGATATGTTAACTTTTTGTAATTGTAATTAGAGCAAATCATTTAAATACACAGAACATTGTACCGACATCTAAACAACGTGTGGAAAATATTTTCACGAGTAATTAGAGTAACAAGGAATATTACTTTAAATGAGTATAGATGAACAAAAACAAGGACATGAAAATGATTAGTTACAGTAGAAAATTCTATCACAAATTAATTGCTGTGATTTCTTATCTAATTTACATATAAATATAACGGGCTCCTCAATTCATTCAAATATATTAACTCAACGGCTATACCTAACTGGTAACAAAATAATCAGTTTTCATTAGAACTACGCTAGCCACATTTATTTCATAAATGTCTTTTCTCGTCCTTTTAATTTTTTACCGTGTTCAAGTTGCGAAATCTATTTAAATATAAATACAAAAGAACTTAGTAAATTTACTTTTGTTTCTTGCATTCAAAGGTAACAGTATCACTGCTATCAAATGAATAGAAACTATTTAACCAAGGAATTATATTTAGGGAATTATTATACACGTTAAAATGTCCTTAACAACTATTGGGTCAATATATCATTATGTTGAAGTACACGTACCTAGGTAGTGCTTGCTGTTCAGATCAGAATATGTTGTTTAAACTGACTAAGTTAATATAGTTCATTATGTGCCTACGAGGTATAAGAAATATAAATAACATTAACTTAATTCTTTTTACGCACATTTAATTATTAATTTGAAATTGCTGCAACCATCCTATTTCTTATAATTACGCACGGTTTGTGATAGGAGATAGATTATATTGTGGTATTATTTGACGATATCTCATACTGGTTTTTCTTCATACCTAATTTAATTACCCATAATATTTTATCAAAACAATATTAAACTATTCGAAACAAAACAATTAATCGCTTCACTTGATTCTGTAGAACAAGTCACTGGACCAGTTCGTATATCATCAATTATTTCCTCACAAAGGCGTGCAATATATCTTCTCGTATCACATTCACAAGGACTCAAAATTTCTCGCTTTATGTTACAGTTTCCAGATAAGAACACTAACAGTTCCTCAGATGCAGTTTTTAGTGGGGCCATTGTTCTAAATATAGTGCTATAAATTAGCTTTACGGCCTCTGAAATTGTTTTAAAGTCTCTATAGAGATATGACATTTTAACACTACGTTCGTTCGTAACCTTTTCAGATGTTTTATATGAATTTTCTATAATAATAATTTCCGAACAAAATAATCCGGTACGAAATACGGTACGAATTCGGTACGAAAATAATATAATAGGTAATACCTATACAGAATATTTAAAAATATTTTTTATGAAAATAATATTACTTTGTTAAAAATGTAACGTAACTAATTGAGTAGTAAGAGTAAGAAAAGCGGAATTGTTAAAATTATATCAACCAATTTATATCAACGACAACTATATCGGGAAAACTTGATATTGATTAAACATAACTTTATACGTTTAACATACGTAGAGTAGTCTAACATACGAGAGTAGATTTTGAAATAAATGATAATTGCTTATTGATTGTAAATTATTACCCAGTAAAAGAATATTGATTAAATTTTGTATTTTTTTCATCGGAAATATTACATTTCAAAATAAATATTTGCTTTATATAGTTTTGTATATTTTCAGATTGACGTAATGTCTTTGAAAAAAGTATGCAGATTAAAGACGGTACAAACAAAACAAGTAGTCTGAAACAGTTAGTTTACGGATGTCTCGGTAACGGTGCGCATGGGAAAATTGCACACAATAGAAGAGAATTCATTCATACAGACAGTGTGGGATAAGTTTCTAATCGTAATACGCCAGATGCTGTGAGAGTTAACAAAAAGTAACGCCTCAATGTACCATACAATCGGAACTATCGAAATAATCTATCTCGAAGATGTATGATTCATATAATAGGCTCTAGGGTACTGTGCGCTGATGGTAATATAAGGGTTTGAACTGTACTGAAATTACTGACGAGTTTAGCTTAATTGTTCTGAACTTAAAAAACAATATAGGCAGAAAACTTGTTCGTTACTTTTATAACAATATCCTTGTACATACCTAGATTGCATATTCAATTTTATACAATCAAAACATCCATTTTTATACGATATTTATAAACGAAAGGATAGCAAAGAAATAGAACGGAGAACACGAGAGCAATGAATGAGAAAACAGATCTGCAAAGATACCGTCAGCTTATGTTTTTTCGAGGAACACGACAAAGAAGGACAAATATTGACAGAGTTTGGCGCTGGAACGTTTAATAAAATGAAATTATTACGCTTGTTCGTGATGCCTGTTTTAATGAGAGAGATTTTATCAGATTGTCATTTAAGTGACTTTAATAAAAGCTTTAAAAAAATTAAAGGAATAGATAAAAGTGGTGTTCTCAAATTTTTTTATCTCAAATTTGAATAACTCTTATGAGTCTACTTGTTTAAATTAAATGGCTGCAAAATTCCTGGATGTGCTCTAGTGAAAACATGTGCACCGGTTAGTTGCAACCGCTATACACCACTGTCGAACAAAGGGTACAAGTTATTTCAACCTTAATGTGGTAATTTCGGTACTGTATCATATTTGGGTAATTGCAGTTCTATTATCAACGAGACGTGATAGTCCCTCAAAACTACATTATACAATTGTACGGTCCGTCACATGTAGCTGTAACAACTGATAGAAGTTAAACCAAAAATTTTCCTACCCAAGCGTAAAGTTTCACTTTGACCCACTTACTTATTCTTTTAGCGACGTTATGGGCCATTCTCTTTTTATTTTAACACTCGAATTCTAGAACCGTCTTAGCTTCTGGTATTTGCACAGCAATAAAACGTTCCGGGTTTAACAAATAAACGTATATGCTTAGATCTTTTTGGTAGAAAGAAATTCGCTCGTATTCGAGCATTAGGCAATGTCTGGTGCAGTGTCAGGGAACCTTCTGGGAAATCTGAAGGAGACAAGTTAATGCAACCGAGCTTGCTAGCTCGCAATGCAAAATTTAGCTCGCTGAGCAGGACGTCTTTATTAAAAATTCGCATTCGTATTGCAGACGCAGGAAACGGTTTGTGGAGAATATTCCGTTATTACATACAAGTCATATGGAATAATAGTATACGATAAGCGAAAATTTTGTTTCACTATACATAATAAAACGTTGAAAAAATTCCATCTTGGGAAATGAGGTAAACAATTCAATTGTAATTATTGATAGCTAGGTTAAAATTTTCTAAGTGATGGTTCCAAGACGATTGATAGACTTAACAGTCTTGTTAATAATCCATGACACTACATTCATATAAAAGACTTATAAATAACACAAGACAACGTCCAAAGGTGCTAACATTTATCGTTTGTTATGAAACTAGTTCCTTATGATTCAAACAGGAATTGCCTCCTACTGGAGCCGGTTACGAAACAAATTTTGTCGCCTCTTCTTATAAGATTTCCTCCATGACCTAATCCGTTTAGTTTTTCCCGGTTGACGCTATCCTTGTTGGATTTTCTTTTAGTAATTCACAATCCAATTGTATTGTATATCTGATTTCGCTACAGTACAGAGTGATAGTTGCAAGAATAATTTTATCTTGTTAATAAATTCATCTCTGAAATGCTCGCCTTTTTGAAGTACTGGTGCACACGATCTTTTACGTTAAACAACATAATAAGATGGTCTCTTAGGTTAGCGATAACCTCCATATGTGGTACTTTATAAGAATTTTCATGTTTTGGAGGTAAAATTATTATTATTGCCTTTATTTAAATCTCCTCGAATACATATGAAGGTGAAAAATTAAGCAATATTTTGCCTTTGCCGGATACCAGTTATTTACCCTTAATAACTTAACAACAATTGTGAAACTTTGGTGAATTGTAACATGAATTGGATTTCAGTATAGTACCAATTTAATGTTTATAAACGACATGGGTTCCCTTTCAAAATCTCCATTACATACCAAAACTCCTTATCAAAACAAAATTGTTACGGTCCGAAAATTGGCGTCGCCTTAAACTTGATGGGGATGTTAATCTTTAACTTTAAGTGTAAGTCAAGTCCTAAATCAATTTCTTGAAACACAAGCAATGTAACTTGGAGTACACCTCATAGTTATTTGATTTTCGTCAAATTTGATAAGCTAGTGTAATTAATGCCGCCCTTAAGTGTGTGTTAGGTAGACCACTGAGATTGTTAACCAGTAGATACGCTTATTTGAAGGAACTTAAAGGACCGAAAAGATTTGTTCGAAGTATCAAATGCGATGTATGGTCAAGTATCCTCAATCTAAACCATTTTTAATGTATATGATCGCTAGAATCATCTTAATATTTGGATAGGTTGGTGCCCGTAATTATTTCTAGCTAGTTGAACCCTTATCAAAGACAAGGACAAGGGAAAGACAGGTATGTCGCTTTCCACTTCAAATTATCATTGAAGTCGCTTTAAGACCTGAACCTAGCAATTCGTCAACATGTGCTCAATAACCAATAAAGATTTTTGCTCCTATCGATTTAACAATTCCCTTTACCCTTTAGCTTTCTGAAATTTCTGAAATAACGTTGTGTTCATCAATAAAAGAAAATAGGGTTACATCAGTAGATTCGCTCCAGTGGGTTAATACCCTTTGAAATTGTATCTCAGTAATGTTTGGGGTGGAGATGTTTGAAAGGATTCGGAGGGCTCAGAAAATATATTCTCGTCGTCACGAAAAAGTTTTGTAACGTTATATTTCAATTTGATTATTTTAAAGTCGTATTTTTTCAACAGGAAAATTTAACGATAAACACAGGTATACATTGTGTAAAGTAACATTACGCCTGTTATCCCCAAAGAGGTAGACAGAGGAATTCAGAACACTCACACGTTTCACCAGTTACTTTTAAGTCCCACGATGGAATAGGTGGTGAGCCTATTGCCATATACCGGGCACTTAT
>DWFO01000659.1:0-18931 GCA_018246595.1 Mimoniades nurscia nurscia
AACCGGCGGGCGCTCATGAGGAAGGACCTCGTACAGGTCTGAAACTAGTCGGGCCATCCCGAAAAACATACGTGAGTCTAGCTGTTATAATTCTCAGTCAATTTATGGTAGCATTATGAAAATTGTGAAATTTACAAATAAATACCCATATCTTATCCTTCAAGATCGTACAAATAAAAAAAAAACAATAAAATTCATCAATCCTATTGCCATCCGAGTCTTCCTGTTAAAATACCGCTACACGTAGAAAATATCCCCGGGACTATTCCCGTTCTTATCACGACCGGTTATCGCTCATGTTATCCGGGTACTATACCTTTGTCCTCCGTATTTGGTCGAGATATAGGTACATATATTTATGTCATACGTTTTATCCGCTGCACGAGCCTTATTAGTATCGCTACACGTTCTAAATGTCTGTCGCTTAGTGAGATTGTATTTAATTAGTAAAAGTACTTCCCCCGATTACCGGCGAGCTCTGTGTAAATGTCTTGTTATTAATTGCTTACTTGATAGCGATTCAGATATTGGGAATAAATTGATTTTATAGATCGAATGTGTTTGTTTTTAATACGTAGTTATTAAGTGTTTTTGAGATATATTTTGCTGCTGTTTACTACTTTTTGTCATTGATTCTAATTAAGAATCCTCTGCATGCAGAAAGTGAGAGTGACGTATGTAGAAGAACTAAAAGTCATGATTTACGACTGGTCTGTCAGGTTTATTCTGATATTTGACACTGTGATTTCTGCCTCACCTTAAGCAACCTGTCGCGACGTTATAAAACAACAGTATTGTTAATTAGATTGTGCTAGGATAAGTATTATTAGTATTATTGAAGATATTTGCATTTACCGATTGAATTGAATGACGGTTGAATTGAATTAATTTATTAAGCAGCCTATTTCTTTTAATTTATGCAAACTATTTTTTGTGGCATTACGTTAATTTTTACTCGTTGTTTTGGTTTTATGCGATTTTAGGAAATTACGGACCGTATCGCAGTTTTTCAAGGCGAGTAAAGTATTTTTTACCGCATAAAACGAGACCTTACAGTACATAGTAGTTTCAAGTGAGTGACGGATATTTTTATCGAACTAAGAGCATCCCATGTTGGAGCGTGCGGCATTCCCCAATGTTTAATTGCCGCGCCACGGAAGATATCAATAAGCGGCGGACGATGCGTTTGATGTAAAAATAAGTTTATTGCCGTAAATTTCCGTTCGTCCGGAACAACACGTATTAGAACACTGACTTATACAAACAAACTGTAAAAAGTGTTATTTTGTATAATAACAAATGAGTTTTTGAAGATTCATTGTTAATTTCTACCGTTTTTAATGTTACCGTTCGATACCATAGTCCGATACGATTCAAAGTAATTTGCAATTGATGTTCAATAACTATGAAAGGACCACAATTAATACTTCCAAAATCTAAATAATTGTTTTATGCTTATCGTTATCATTTATAGGTAGTAAACCGCATCTGTATAAACGTACCTCGCTCATAATGCTAGGCTCGCACAACAAAGCAAGTATCTACCATTGTAGGAGAAAGACTGCATCTCACTGCTCTGCATTCGAGGACGGTAATGAGTTAGCGATCAATTTTAGATTACCGCTTATGCTGAGAGCAACTAAATCAGTATAACATCTATGAGAACCTGCAATTATAGTAACTTCAATAAGTAGGTTATACATTTTGTCATTAGTATTGTTGTTTACCAGTTCATAATAAACGATTTTTGCACAAGAAATATCAAATAATCCTTTAAAACAAACAAAATATCGATTCTCTTTGCACTAAATATCCACGTAATTATTCTGTACTTATTACGTACGTAATTATTCTGTACTTATTACGTACGTAATTATTCTGTACTGTACATGGTTATGACCAAATTAAAATATTTCATTGACGAAAACAAATTAATTTTTTCAAAAATTTTTGACTGCGCGCTTCGATGTCCGGAGAAAGAATGCTGAAGGAGTTGCTACTCGCTATACGTCGTTGATATTTAAACCCTATTCTTTACTAATGGATAATATGGTAATGGATAATACTAATGGATAAATATGGTCAAACCGGACCGTGACTGCCACTAGTTGCACAGCAGCTCGTCGTTCGTTTCCGCGCGACTGCCAGCAGAGCGCACCATCCGACGAACGTTACAGCGTCCGAGCCAAATGGCAGCGAAAGACACTTGCTCCGACCTGCTATACTCGTAAATGTTCTGTTAATTGACGATTCAGTCAATGCTATCACTTATACAAGGAACTCACATTTGAAATATATTATGTGAGATTGGGGGATGGGGGGAGGGGATTGAATTAAAAAAAAAAAAATTATGGACGCCCCCTAAAATGGGACGAATCAATTGAGTATTCAACAAAAATTAACAACAAAACATATTAAAAAAACAAGGTAACAGCTAAAAATATTATACTTACGTATAAGGTAATGGTAGAAACATAATATATTAATTAAATCTTATGGACTTTTAATTCTCTTTTCTACTATCATTGCTTTGTGTGTTGCCTCTTACTGAATTTATTTAAGCATGCCAGTACCGATCAGTTGCATTTAATTGAAAAGTGTTACTTCTCTAATACAATATAAAAACAAGTTTGTCCATTGACTGCAAGACAAAATTGTCAAATGTATTTCATTGAATTAATTTCCGAAAATTATCGCGTCATACATTGAATTATAAATAAACATGCTACATTCGTATTTCTAAATATCGAATGTTTCTTAAATTCTCGTGACGTGGTTGGTACATCTTGTATTTATTGTTTATCTCTCTTCTCAGAACAAAATTTAAGACATCCGTTTTACATTTCGATGTTGTCTCGGTATCGTAATTCTGTTTCCGAATAGAGCTGTTTTACTTTTACGGCCGGAATGTGTGCGTCCGACGGTTGTTTAGTATTGTTTTAGGATTTATGTGGAATTTCTTATTATAGGCTTAATTTCTTTTGAAACTATTATGTATCTCCGCGTAGACATTATTTATTCAAAAAAGAACTAGGTAGTGTTATGGTCGCTCGTTACGATATACATTTGAAGTGTTTCTACTCGTTGACATATATTTAAGAGTTGTTTAAATTAGCCGAGTTAAACAAGGTTACAAACTATTTGATCGGTATAAACATTGTCATACATCTAACATAAGTGCTAGTATATAGTACATATACCCATATAAAGTGAAATATTATAAAAAATGAAAGAAAGTAGCTGCAAAAGGCGTGCCTTTAATGTTTTTTTCAATTTTATTGCTTTTTGTTGCAATCTACAATTCACTTTGGTTTGGTTGGTTTTACGTTTGTTTGGTTTTACGTTTGGTTTGGTTGGTTTTACGTTTATCTACGTCGGACTTCCAACCAATTCTACAAATCTACTCCTACTGTGGACTAACTGAGAGATACGAATCGGTAGCCACAACGCAGTACCCGTCCCGTGAACTAAACCAGGACCTCACGATCGGCGGCAGCGCTTGCAATCACCACTTGACCAACCACTGGTAGTGTAGGTACTCGTGTATGTATTTAATTTATTTTTTCTTTTGGGAAGATTACATGTCAGTCAATAATAAATAACTTCCTGATTTACATTTTCCTAAAGGCGCGGATAGAGTGCAGTGTTTGGCCGAAAATTAATCGCGCCAAACGCCATTGCTACGTTGATTGAAAATTGGTATCAGGTTAGTTGCAATGTAAATAATAACATTTGAATCTCTGACTTTATACAAATATGTATCAATTTGTCATTATTAACGAAATATATATCAATATTCAGATGCCAAAACCTACTTATATTTGAAGAATTTATTTACATTTTTGCTCAGGTCTGCAATGCACTGCTTGGATAAGATTCAGATATGTTCGAAGCAACGTTCATTGCCGGTTGGTGATTCTATTATAAAAAAATCTTCATTAATACCGACGTGTTACTATCGATATTACTGTTGTAAACAACGTACAAAACCCACATTGAACGAAATTTCGCAGTGCAATTTACGTTTTATGTTTGTCCGTACCTTGTTAAACGTCCACGAGTGACATCATATATTTAACCACTTGAGTAGGTATATTATGACTGTACTTAAGTGAGTATTCCTCAGAAAATTGCTATTAATTTAAACGATTGTGGGAGCACTGCCTCGGCATGTGTACACCTACCCTAACAACTGGCACCGTGTTATTATATTATTTAAAAAGTAATAACGTTTTTTTTCATCTCATTGCTTTCATTACGTATACAGTTCTACGCGTGACCTTTCCCAACGAGGCTGGTATTTTATTCACCACGACAGAATATTCGTCGGAGTTGGCTTTGGTATTTGCCAAGACTGATATTAATACTGCAGTAGTTTTTTAGTCGTCGGCATGTGGTTTAGCGGTCTGTTGTATGTGGTCGCTTGTACTACAATATTATGATGGTATTGAATTAAAATGCTATATTATAAATATAGGTTTTTAATGATTTAATTTTTCATCAGAATAATTCTGATTGGCGGTATTGTAAACGACGTACCAACTCATCGATATTTGTACGAAACGTTCCGATTAACCGCTTTCGATGGCCACAAACAGGAGTGACTTATGCACTATTATTAAGTGAACTAGAAGTGCTCTTTCCAGGTTTGCGATGTTTAAACACACTATTAATCGCTACAGATATACATATGCCATGACATACAGAAGAATCCAGATAGTTTGAAAGAAATGAACTATTTAATTTGCTTAAATACAGCAATAACGGTCCTATGAACTACGTCCATGTCACATTGGTCGTAATGCGGCGTGCAAATTTTTATATAAATTAAATTAAGACTAGTAAGTAATAAATTAGTATTGAGTTTTGTGTGCCACAGAAGGTGACCAAGAGAGTCTATCTGTAAAGGTTTATAAGAATCTAATATTTTCACAATTTTAGTATTCCGTTTGATGTCGTCCTCAATTTAGTAATGTAGCAGTGAAGATTAGTGTCTTAATGGTAATTGTACGTTTACAAAGTATTACTTGCCCAAAAACCCACAACCAGATGATAAAAAAAATAAAAAAAATAATTAGTAACTCTCTAGCGGTTGACGAAAATTTCCAAGTGTTTACATCATAATTTACAATTATTGATTTATTTATAGAAGTCAACATTTACGGTGTGATGTGAATATATAAAATGACGTTCTTTATGCGTCCTTGTTTCTTCTAGAACACCGTGTGTAATCTGTGAACTATGGAGGAGTAATGTGTACTTACAATATTCCGAGCTACATAAGTAACACATTCGTAACATGTACGCTAATATTATTTGGCAGCATAAAACGGTACCAGTGCGAGCGCCCTAGTAAAGATGTTTATCATAATAACATACGCTCATGAAACCCGACGTATTAAAACACGTTTTGGAGCCTTCGTGTACGTAATGTATTTAATTAATACCGCGACGTGGTACTCGGCCAAATTTGCTCTCGCAATATGTGTACATAGGTATATTGCTCTTCCGTATGTAGATTTAGTCTTTTACTTTGATAAAATGCAGTGTAAGTAGGTCAGATAAGTTTCCAGTTATAGCGCTAGTGTTTGAAGCCAGTGATGAGCCTAGAACATTTTTGACACTACGTTCTCTCTGCCTATCCCAAAAAAAATCTGGCGTAGTTGTATTATAACAAATACATTGTAATCTAAGCGTTTTTAGTTCCAATCTTTGTGACGGTATGTAATAAAGTGTACTGTACTTTTTAAGTACGACATATTTTTCTACGTGCAGTGCCATACACCGATTACAAATCCCGACTTCGAGCTACTACTACGAAATGTAAGTTACAAAAATCCTATAGTTACCGACCCTGGAGCTCTCCAACAGCGCTGGCAGCACCAAGGAGGCAAATTATGAAAATAGCAATTATATTAAGTTTTTTAAGGCCAGTAATTTCTACTGTCAATTTATTGTAACCGTACATTCCGCGAGGTTCGCATGTAATAAAAAGAACAGACGTCAAGGCTGCGTGCGGTCTGTCAAAACGATTTTTCGGTGAGGCCTCAAATTCGTGTGCCAGTTACAATGCCATTAAACTTATTGATTTTATTCTTTGCTCAGGTATCATGTTAAAGACTTTATGTTTCAGAATTAATGGATTTTTGCAATTGTTTGTACATAATTGGACATTAGTTGGATTTATTTTTATGTTATTTATTATTATAATATTATTATTTTTATGTTGGATTGGACATTATTTTTATTAGCAATTTTATTTTTATTAGCTACCGCTTAGCTTGTTATGGTAGTTTATATAAAACATACCATTTATTATTGGAGAAATGTAATTTTAATGGTTGTGTATGAATGTGTCTATAATTCACTAAACTTTGTTTCACCTCCAGCAATTACAGAGTCACCACATAACAGTAAATTTTTCATTCTTAATCCATCATCGGTGATGATTTTTTCTTTAGATCTTTTTTTATAAATCTTGTATTTCCCTACCACGTCGCGTCTGATGTACATGACAATAATATTGTAAATTGTATTTTTCTTCATTTCCCGACACCAAAATTTTGATAGCGCTTCTTATTGTTATTCGTTGTTTATTCTTTGTAAACGTTTTTTTTAATGTAATATGTCGGAACAATATTAAATATCGTTAAACTTTTTTTAAATTGTAATATGTTTAGACTATCAAATGCCAAGTTATAATTTTTCTTTACAAGTTCTGTGATACCCGAGTTTAATTAGTTTCTGAAAAAACGCAGTAGGGTAATTTTATTGGAATTAATTTTAGTTAACAACATTATACACTAAGGTTGTACAAATTTCAACCTGATACCATCAGTCGTTCACCTTTGAATATATGGCGAGGCAGTCATATGTCTTTTGCTATACTATCTACAACGATCCCTTCATTTGCATGACAAGCGTGATCGCGCCCATTATACCACATCCGAGGTCGGGCGGCGACTAGGAAGGGACAGAAATCTTAATTATCTATTTGGCCGTGGGTTCTATGGTCCCCTTTATCTAATTAAGTTGGTAAGATATCGGGGCACGGCACCGGAAAAGCTCAATTTAAATTATCAGGAGTCACGTACTTCAAGCGCTCGCTCGTGGCAATGATGACGGTCGCGAGTTCAGAAAAACCATGTCACAACAGAGTTGTAGGCTCTTAAATGGATAACTAATAGGGACAAATATCCGTATTTTCAAGCTTCAAAGAGCACATTAAGCAGATATTCACGGTTGTTAATGTTAGGTACCAGTGCTGCTATTCCCCACTACGGTAGTAGCCATGGTAACTGCAGGGTCAGCGGTGCAAAGAATGATCGGGCTATGGTTGGCTACCATAAAAACTGAACCTGGCAACGTAAATCGAACTTGGGCTGTTTAATGAAGATAAATAAATAATAAGTTTTATCGGAACTCTTCGATGTAGCGAACGCCTGCGGCCCGCTCTCTGTGATAGCTATGCAATAGTTGAGTTCTATTATTATACTCTATATTACGCTTCAAACCAACGAAACGCAATCACATCAAAGTACATATACCTATATTATATAACAGTTCAATTATTATTGTGTTTACGTAAATGTACAATAACATAATAGATCAATTATCACGGCAACAGTATTATCGTTATAAATATGCAGCTGCTGAACTTACTGTTATGAAATTTCGCTACGGAAGTCCTCAGTATGAGAAACGTTTATACTCGACCATTCACAAAACAGCAGTGTTCGAAATAAATCCCTTGGCCGCAATATGTAATTTACATCGGGTGCACTATATACATTTTTACAATAAAACGACCCCCACTCCCATCCCACCTCAACATTCAGTTCCATGGGTCCAGGTCCTGAATGTAGTACAGCGCCCGAGGGCGACCCTGATTGCAGTATTTAGCGCAACGGCACCACGTTGTTTTGTTCCAGTCCATACAGTACGCATTGTTTTAATTTCCCGCATAATACAAACAGCAATTCCGAATTCAAATCTGCAACGATTTTTTGTGCTTGTCTTGTTACAAAAATGCGAAACAATGCGTTGTATACGTCGATACTGTGTTTAGATTCGAGAACGTTCTAGCGTTCCATGACTGGAAATCATGTAGGTACGCCACAGGGAAGGCCTCTTAGCGTTATATTTACATGTATCTCTGTGATCCTAAATGTCATCAGCTGTTGTTAATGTTTGTAAAGTATTGTTCAGCACGACATTAATAACCAAGCCCTATTAGGTGGGTTCGTTTCATTCAAAGCATAGTTTTAACTTAATTTTCTTTTACCGGCCCCCAGGGGGTCGTTCGAAGACGTGACGTCACCGCCAAGTTGCCATCTTGTTGGCTATTCTGTGACTTACTACATTTGGCTGCGTAAACATTTGAATTTAATTTAACGTGCCGTCTGACGATGGAATTAACTTGGCTTTTATTATAATGGAAGTAACGGAGAGGCATATAGACCTTGGAACATGAGATACTAATATCGACGTACGTTCGTTCGTTCGTTTTCAAACGTAATGTAAAATCATGCTTGTAATCCCCGAAAGGTAGATAGAGGAATGTAAGAGGCGGTGAACCTATTGCCATGCATCGGGCATGTTTCCAAACTCCGAGTAACTATACTAAAAAATCTAAATTAGTAAAATCCAGTATTGATTGATTTTAGTGATTTACCCGAGATTTACCTTACCCGGGATTTGAACCCAGGACCAGCCGATCGGCATTCTCGCTTCCAACAAACACGACCAACGAGTCAGTGAAGGTTTTTCAAACATTTAAAACATTCAAGCGTAATAGATCTTTATTTTTTTTATTTAATAACCAAAATATTCACTAGAAATAATGTCTTATGTCAGAAAAATGTTTGCCATGTCAGCTAGTAAATTATAATATCCTGCGCATAGTATATTCAATTTCGCTGGAAAAATAAAATGTATTGAATACAAATGTTTGTACATAATTATTAATAGTGCGTGGTTGTTCGCAGGCGGAGGAACTGAACGCGCTGGTGGGAGATGCGTTCCGAATGGCGTTCGCGTCGCAGCTGCAGCCCTCCGCGCCGCTCTGGGTAAGCGGCTACTCTTAATCTCATACTGTTTTACTCTATTACTCTCTTACTCTTGTCCCGTTCATCGGCGTGACACAGCTGGGGCAACTTATGATTTTATCATACATACATATATACATATATCTTCACGCCGAAACCCTCGCAGGGTAGGCACAGGCGATCTTATCATGTTTTAAAATAATATTGACAATCAATTTTGTTATAATGCGTATATAATGAAATTTATTAAGACACACTACAAGCATGACACAAAAGTCTCATTTAAGTTATAGCAAACACAGAAATGAACATTGGTATGACAGAAGAAATTACGAGCATGTTATCGTAGATATAGGCGTGTACGTGATTCTCATTAATATTTGTTTGTGTTATCTTGGATTTTTTTACACTGAAACTTCACAATCTAGATTTTCGTATGAGTAAGAAAGACACAATAAAAAATGTTATTACCAGAAATTGTTATAATTTGTGACATCGCAACCTAAATCTTATTCAAACGTCAAACGTTAAATGTTATTAAGGCGTTCCAATCAATTTATATATACAATATATGTATTTCGTAAATAGTCATTTAAAAGCGCGTTTCCCTCAGTCATTTTTAAAACAAGCCCGCGAATTGTTATATTCAGTCCGGTGTTTGTTACATGTAACTTTGTGTTTATTTGCACTTAAATTCTGTGCATTAATTTATTATGCGCTTTAGAGCTGATGACTTAAGGTTGATATTGGGTGAATAAATGCGTAGCACTTTGAGTTTTTATCTCACTGCGTGTGTTTGCCACCTTAATCATAGTCCGAGCGGCCTGCCTCACATGCGACCGCTGCTTCCGGGCAGCTATTACTACACTTATTTATTTTAGGATCGTCTGAAGTAACAACTATAATCAAAAATGCAATTATATATAAAATACTGTGTTTAACCTCATTTAGGTAAGTTAATATTACCGTGGAATTCAGCTATTTATTTTGGTATCTTAAAACGTATTCAGAATGTTTTATTTCTATCTTTATTTTTATTGTATATAAGTATTAATTAAAAAAGTAAGTCTAATGTATAACGGAATTATATTGTAGTTGATTTTTGGTGACAATGAAGACTGTTGTTGTCAACTTTTCTACTGGTTAGCAGCATTATTTAATGTTATAGAAAATATTGTAATTCAAATGTTTACTATTATCGTTATTGTTTTGTTTTAAACGTCTCATTTATGGTCTTTAAATTTATCGCGTAGATTTCTCTAGATAAGATACTATCTGCTCTCCGGACTGGTTCCCGCTGGGTTAGCTGTACGCCACAATCAAAGTTTCCATCTTTTACTGAAACTATTCACTTCATAGCTTCTTATACGTAGTTTTATTATTGATTATTTATTCCAAACATTAACAGTTCTATGTATGCTGTTAACATAATTGAATCGCGTTTCGAATATTGCTTATCTTAATTTTTATTTTACGTAACTCCATGTAATTAATTTATGATCAATAAAACTTGTATTTTTATTGTCTATGCGCTGTAACGGAAAATACAATATACATGACAGCTTATTAATATTTAGCGACGAGGAACGAACTTTTACTACAATTCGCAGACAATTACCTTGAACACCTAATAATTAATCTATCAGAAAAGGATTTTGTACAATAAAGTCAACTAACAAATGAAATAAACATTGAAAGACTTTAAACAGCTACTGGTTAGTATATATTTCGTAATAATATATGTAGATGATGCTTTTAATTGTGATTATTGATAGCATTGGAAGCGCACGAGTGCAAATGTTGTAGCTGCCACCGAGTGATAAATATCTTGGTGATTTAATTTACTTTTAAATACTCGAATGGTAATATTGTTGCTGGAGCGCACTGGCTCGTAATCCAATCCAGCGCTTGATTCACGGCTCGGGCTCCGGCGCCAGCCGCCAGTGGTCACACCGGTTTCGCGCGCACCAACTGCACTTCGAATTGCTTATAATGTGCATGTTTAAACAGCGATTGTTTGTTATTGCGCAAATGTATTAGATTACATTGAATTTTCTTTCACATAAATTATACAGCACGAGCCTTACGTTATGCAACCATTTGTAAAAATATAAGTACATAATTATATATCTTCAACCATTTGTAAACATTTTATGAATTAGTGTTGAGGCGTGATGTTATATTTCTTTTATTACTAAAGCTATGCTTCAATAAAATTACAAGAACTCCAAGGTGGCAACCCTAGGTATTGAACTACTGGTTTACTCGGCTATTGTCTATTGGTATGCATTGTGCTACCGTTCAGCGCGGTAGGTGGCGCTGGTGGGAGGATACAACCTACGCTATTAATTTTTTGGTTACACTATTATCCATAAAAAACACAGTTTTATGGCCATATTTTTGATATATAAAAAAGCCAAATCATGAGTTTGTAACGTTTTAACGTCAAAACATCAAAATTTGTTCCTACAAGGAACACATAAAATGCTTTTTCGTGCACGAATTGAATTTGAATAGTATCTTGTTTTTTGACCATTGTAACTGTGTTTAGAGTTAAATGTAACAGTGAGTTAATTTTAGTTACAAAACTAATAAACAAGTTGATCCTTATAATATCTTCTGTAACGAAACAAACGAAAAAGCTTAAAACAGATAAGGAAACAAAGAATGATTTTAACTGAATATAACTACCAAAAGCGGTTTGATATGTTTTCAAATTTTAACAAATTTCAAGATTGCCATAAAAATAAATCATTTTTGAAATTCTCCTGATAAAAGCATGATTTGGCGTTTTTTTGCTTAGTTTCATGTGTGTTCCGATAAATTTGAACATTTGTAGAGCCAGAACAAGAAATGACGATGCTTTTAAGCAGCACTTAAAAAACATACCTTCAAAAAAACGTTATGAGCAAATAGTGTTTAATGTGAGGAAACATTTCATTAAAATATTTATCAGTTAGGTACGCAAAACTTTCGCTGTTCGCAATATGCAAATTTATTTTCAATTTATTTTTTCTTTGTTCTAAATATAAAACAGACTGTTGTAGGTATAGGAGTTATATAAGTAGTAATTTATATGATCATTTAATTATTTATTATTTCTGTAAGAATGGAAATATTTGGCACTCCGTAGGTACTCTCTGCCTATCCCATAAGAGAACTAGTGTGAAGATATGTATGTATGTATGTATGTACATATGATTGTTTATCTGATTTGGGGTTTCCCCTTCTGTTGGCATTCAATATCGCGAAAGACGTACCTTCGTACACAAATAAAATACTTATATAAATAATAGATTCAGTAAAATAATATACATTCTCCGCGTAGCATCCAAGCCCGATTGAGAATGATAGTGTTTTAAGCAATGGCATGTAATTTGAGTTTACTGAAACAATGAGGTGGATTGTTTCAATGCTAACATATTTATCAATAATATAATGTACGTATTGCTTTATACATCTAACATATTTCTACAAATATCTCCAATATATTTGAACACATGCAGCGTATATCGACCGTGAACTTTTCGGAATGTAAAAAAGATAATAAAGAAATAAAAGATCCATCGATAATTCATTCAATCTGTTGATTACGGGTGTCTGCAGATGATAGCCCGTAATGACGGCTCTAAAGCTCAGCCCTGCAATTCGTTAGCCAAAAAGGTTTTTTATTACGCCCAGTCACTCAACACCTCAGTCAATTCACTGAGAGCTCGTCTTTCTTTTCTTTATGAGGGTGTGTTTTGTGAGTTTCGTTTTAAAGATTTCTTGATATTGACTGTCGATACTTACAAATAGGTTAAATATATGCAAATTATGAATTATAAAAATTTGCTGCAAATATTTTACTTATAATTTTCACTTAATTTTATAAAACAAGAATTTTATTAACAAGTTCTGAGTGGGCATAATTGAATTTACTTGTAGACAATCGTAAAACGGGTATTGGTTACGTTTGATTATCTGCTTTTAATTATTAGAAAACTGATATTACCGAGGTGTACCGCACGGTACTAAAGTAACTCTTACAGATTGCGTTGCGTTGTTTTGCGTTGAGTTTAATCAAATTGGCACAATCTACTTGTGATTTTGATACTGATGATTTTTTCTTGTTCTTATTGTTTTCAAAATATCAAAATAAAAATTGCAATATTTTAGTAAATAGGTTCCCCTTTAATTTTTTTAAGCAATTATATCAGAAACTTTATTTATATTCTCGGTACGTAGCCCCACATTTTTGAAGTATCGTTACCATCATGTCTTTATGAATCTTCGCAGCATCTTCGCGTTTAATGACAACATTGTCTTCGGCTAGTATTGAGGTTTGTGCATTCGAATACTTCATAAATGCCGAATATTTCTGAACGAACTTTTGGTACAACTTCACTGGATGTTTTTGTCACCTCTTAGAAGACTTTGTATTAAAAGTGTATTACAAAACTAACTTTCTACATCGAAAACCACAGTGACGTTTAAGTCGGTGCGCATCGCAAATTACATTATAATGTATGTGAAAGGACTGCCTTTTGATACACGTCATTTGTGTCTTTTCTGTTTTACTGTTCAATTTTTACAGTTTGTTACTTTTTTTGGTCATAATGGCCCCTTAAATCATTAAATTTGCTTTATCGCATTAGAAATTAAAAAAAATTGTGTTCTGATTTTGATTCCTAATTCTTATTACTACTTGTTCTTCGCTTGTGGTACAAGAGATTAACAAGTGTTCTTACCAAATTACCGTGAAATATTATTTTAGGTACGTTAGGCCCTTATCCATGATTAGTCGTCGATACAGGCGGCGATTGAGTCCATATAAAACTAGAAAACCACTTTGCCATAAGTATGCATTGTACCAGCAGTTTAGGCACTACAAGAAGCTGCACTCTGCGGTCCTTAACCCTCTAGCGCAGCGTAGGAATTGTAGACAAAAACGTATGTCCAGTAGTAAGAGCAGATAAGCTGATGATAATATTAATTGAGTAAGTATTTTCGATATTTAGCTGCAGATGGAAATAAAAATTTCAAATTGATTTCATGAATTAATAACAGAGTATGTCAAAATAAATAGTCTTTCGCCTTGTTGATGCCAAATGACACGTAAACCAGGCGTTAACGAAACCTAACCGCAGACGATTACACTTAACGCAAACAACTTTTAAATGCGATCAAGGCTTTAGAATAACGAGTACCAGTACCAGTTGTATTGTATTAAAATCGAGCTCAATCGTGTGAAAACCTTATAATCGGTATTTCAGAATAAAAATTCGTCTACACCTAAAAGGACTTTATCGCCAGAGTTCAACATGGATATATCATTAAATGAGCTTCATGCGTATCACGTTGTTTTGGTTACTTTATTCGTAAAATTTTGGATAAGTATAAGAGCTCGTTTTTGAACTGTATGAAATAGACTTGCATTAAATTTTTCTGGCCACCTTATTGAATGTTCAGTCCATAGATGTGTGCTCTGTCCTTTATAAAAGTATTTTAATTATGCAGAATGTAGATTTCTTGCGAAAATAATACCAATTAAGACATTTCTGATTGAACGAAGAAATAATATCCTGGGATACCTTACCCAACCGTTTGATTCAAAATTCAGTACAGCTTGTGCTATGGTAAAGAGGGAGTTTCTAAATCTATATTTCTATAGATGATTTTATAACCCTATTTTGTAATCCTCTTGCTTGTCATAGAAATATTTGTCTTGCTTGAAAATCGAATCCCTCAGTTCTGCAGGTTCACTAAGTATATCCACATGTCAGTCGAAAGTTCGAGTTCACAGTATGAAGTTCACTGAATTTTAAAGAAACAATGACGCCATGCTAGTATGAGATAACTATCCCTTTTTCAGTAGCAGGTATTATAGGTTATTTATGTGTACGCGGTACGTAAGCAGCATCAAAGGACAAAGCAATTAATAATTCTATACTTAATGCATCATGTATGCACAGACAGATGGGATTACGGTTTCGTGATATGAATACCTTCCATGTAGGGCTGTTGCATCTTTAGAAAGTGTAACGGTGGATGTTGTTGCGTATTTGAACCTTATCACGAAACACATAAGACCGAATTCCCATTTTTCTTTACAATTGTATGCTGGATACAAGTGTAAGGAACTGTGTAACATTTTGATTCTTATTGCTATATAAATAAGGCGTTGTAAAGTAACAAGACTTATGCGCTTTGAGATGTGTATTTGACCGTAGGTTTTGAACCTTGTGACTTTAGGAATAAGGTTGATTTTATGCTGTAGTTTAATTTAAGAGATTCTTGTACTTGACCGGCAAGTAGGGCGACGTGTGGCATGTGCCTTTGTTTTGAGCTTTTCGACTGTTGGTTTTTCATATAGAATTTTCAAATTTGAAAGTGTATAGTTACATTCTCACACAAGTATTCGCAAATTTCAAAATAAAGTAGTTACATACAGCAAAAAGAATTATTTTCGGGACAGAAATGTAGTGGCATATTATGACATTTTTTTATTACCTAGGCACCGGATGTAATTGTGTCTTGAGATAATACAACTTTGATACTAGGTACTTTGAACATTTGTTTGACTTGGGGTAGAAACACACTCAAACATAATATGTATATCCATACGAACAAAGGCTTTATCTTATACTTTTGTTACATCGTCACCTTCCTATCAGGAACTAAATACTAACTAGGTATTTAGTTATGATAATGGTCTGACCTTTACACACAGTAACATACATGTATATTAGTTTTGGCAACACTGTTAAAGACCATAGTGTTGCCACCTACGCGGCAGTGCTGCCATCTATACAATAAGTCGTTGACCAAAGAGGTCGCGGAGAATATTGAAATGAACGGTTACAAGAAAATTACAATGAAAGTTAATTTAAAAGCATTCATCGTTATTTTAGTGACGTAGAACACGAGACACTCAAAACACAGGATAGAAACAGAGTTAAAAGACATCGAGGGTACGAGGTCACTTCATTATGTTACTCCCTTTTTATATTTTTCTATAGCATACTACTTGAGTAAAGTCCAATAACTTTAATAACGTAGTTCGCATCGAGCGTAGCGGCTCGGTGTAATTGTTTACTGTTCGTTTAGAGTTTAAGGTTTAGAATATTAGGGAATGAGTTTACGCACTTAAAATGTTATTTGTGTTATCTATATACATATATGGGTTTTTACTTTGAGTAGATGTTTAATCTTAAACTTATGTACCTGTACCGCTATCTTTACTTTACATTGCTTTATGAAAGTAGCTAAGGAGCAAGCAGTCACGAGCTCACGAGTGACCGCTACCGCCCATGGCCTCTGCATTCTATGCCGTACAGATCTGTGGAAATAGTACAAATAGTCAAGTTAGATATTGGCTTTTAAAAGCTATTAATTAGCATGAACTAGTAATATAACTGTAGTGACGGATCTGCTAGTAATATTATTTATTAACACGAGTGCAATAAGTAATGGTTAGTATCCGTGCTATTGGAGAGTAGTCTCATAAGTTTTGCTACTTCTGATGATTCAGAATACATGGAGACCGACAACCACGCCCTTCTCTCTGAAAAATAGAGTGCTTTGGAATAACAGTTACTTCTCACTAGGATTCGAGTAACGATGGTTAATTTTCTGGGAAACCGCTTATCTATGACGTTTATCACATCTTCTCACCATCAACAAGATTTCAGTTTCATACCTGATATAGATACTAGACACCGAGTTTTGCGTATTTTATATGGAAAAGGATAATCATTAATCAGCAAAACATCATAAACAACTGTTCCATTGCGTTTGACAAGCCATTTATCATTATCAAAAAAGTACCTAATTGTAAGAGAAAAAAAAACGTAACGATGATGTGTATCTGGTCAAGATAAATTAATATGGACTAAATCTTAAATCACGTTTCGTATACCTAATAGACCATGATATTTTTGTTGACCAATTTCATCATAAAAAAGTCTGGTGTCATACAACGTACCCTCTGAAATCATTTATTAAATACCCCAAAACGAAAACTCGTAAATTATAAACGGTACACGCCTCAAACAATTAAGGGGTAGAGTAACATATTTCATTTGAGCCGAAATAAATTTGCGTGTCTGTAAAGGTCGCTGCGTAAGAGAGAGCATTTACAACCATGCGACCACGATTTATCGTAACGCTCTGTTATAAGTTGAATATTATTTTAATAATAGCTAAAAATGCCAAAAAACACTACTTGACGTTACACGGTGATTAAAAATTACCTATTATATTGATATTAGAAACATACAAGCGTACAAACTCAGAATAAATTCGATTAACGGTATGTTTTTGGCAAAGTTCAGTGACCGCGCCAAATTCTTACGTCGCCTTATCAACGTATTTTTAGGTACAGACCATTTAATGCCGTTTGTGGAACGGAACGTGTCTATAGACTCTGATATGTAAGATTCCCTTTTTAACGCCATTAAACATTTTTAACTAGAATATTCTTTAAATAGAACTTAGATAAAAAATAGAGCATGACTTATAGTGAATTTGCTTTGTAACATTTAAATATACTACTTTTGCTTGTAATTTTCAATCCACTTATGGTTAGTTTAAAAGAAACTTCTATCGAAATAAATGATTACATCGTAATGTACGAACTGTTTAAGACCACAGCGCATTCTTCTTCTTGTTCTTTTTCGTGTCGACAGGTGATCGTGAGTGATCAGCTATCGTGGTGAAAGGATTAGTCGTAATGTCCAGGGTGCGCCGGGCATTATGTGTGCGTAATTAATCAGACACAGTCGCCGCTCGGAGACTTAATATTGTCGTAGTAGCAGAGACCGAGTGGTCATCACAAAGGTCGACAAGCGTGTCTTGGGGTCTTAAAGGCCTGTCGTGCTTGCCGGCACTGAGGGCGGAACAAAAGAACTATTCGTTGAAGGCGATAAACGTGCCCGCTATCCGGGGCGGTGGACGTCATCGGGGAATTTGACGGGCTAAGTCAAGAGCGAGTCAGAGAAAAATTATGAAATAAACATTTTCTTTACTAATTCTAGATTTTGCCTCGCGGGTCGTGTTGATTGCAAGTGCGACTGCCGAACGGGAGGTCCCTGGGTTCGATTCCCGGGTCGGGGCACTACTAAATTTTCTAATTTAGATTTTCTAGTAGTGGCTTGGAGTCTGGATATGTGCCCGGTGCATGGCAATAGGCTCACCACCTATTCCATCGTGGGACTTAAAAGTAACTGGTGAAACCTGGGAGTGTTCCACATTCCTCTACCTACCTCTTCAGGAATTACAGGCGTGATGTTACTTTTGTTATATTTTCTAGTAGTGGTTCGGAGTCTGGATATGTGGTCGGCGTATAAGTAACAGGCTCACCGCCTGTTCCATACATACCATTACACTCCGTTGCTTACCTTTTCAGGATTACAGGCGTAACGTTACGGTATTTTCTTTTCTAATGGTATATTTAGTGGGTTACGTTTACGTTAACGTAACCGGTGAAACGTGGGAGTGTTTTGCGTTCCTCTGCCTACCTTTTCGGGGATTACAGGCGTGTAGTTACGTTACGTTTTTAATGGTATATTTGGATGTATTTATATGAAATACAGTCTACTCAAAATATTTACTTGAGGTGGCCATGTGTGAGAAATTTCAAGGTATAATAAAAATTGTTCTGATGTATGAGACCTAAATAACATTCTTAGTTATACTGCACTTGCCCTAATGTTAATACAATGATAATTATTCAGAATACTTGTGATTATCAATTAATCATAGTTAATGATGGGACGCTGTTACTCAAACTCACCTAAGCGTGAATTAATTGACCTTAATGGTGCCGGCGTATGGCCGAAGCGTTAACTAATCGTAAGTTTAGGGCACGATTTAGGATTAATATAATTTCTTTTTTTTTTCAA
>DWFO01000660.1:0-18929 GCA_018246595.1 Mimoniades nurscia nurscia
ATTTTTTAGTAGTGGCTCGGAGTCTGCATATGTGCCCGGTGTATGGCAATAGGCTCACCACCTATTCCATAGTGGGACGTAAAAGTAACTGGTGAAACGTGGGAGTGTTTTACACTCCTCTGCCTACCTCTTCGGGTATTAAAGGCGTGATGTTACGTTATAATAGTTCTAATTGATTCGAGCAGGAATCCTGCATTTTTCGCGAATAAATATATTTACATGTAAATATGTCGTGTGTATGTCTGTACGACATGGAACGACAGCGGAAGCGCGGACAGACGTGCCGCAGACACACGCACTTCCGGCGTTCACGGGCATCGAACCCGTCACCTGTACACTGCGCTCTATGGCCTAGAGCAATAACCATTGTCGGGTCTATGCATTCACGAACACATCAACCATGCCCCTATTGTATCAAGATTTATGTAGGTTTATAATAGCTATTAGCAAAATTAGTCATTATCAAAAAAATATATCTGAAGAGTTGTATGAATATAGAAGGAGTAAATCAGGTCTGTAAAGACAGGTATTTTTGTTACTCAGTGCTCTCTACCTACACCGTAAGGAACCTGGCGTGATGATCTGGCAATAATACCGATAATAAGTTTTGAATATTAACAGTTTGATTCGAATATAGAACTATATTCTATGAAATATTTATGTATTTACATGCATAAATATATAGTTCCATAGCCTACGAATCCAGCGGTCCACGGTGATTCAAAGGTTCTGGGTTCGATTCCAACTCAGGACAAAATGTTTATGTTAAATAAGAGTTTCTATATCTGAGTAATGTAATAGATTTTGAAATACTTGTAACAAAGACTTATGTAATTAGTACCTAAACAAAACTGTTTATCCAAGATTTAAAATTATTAGATAACAGACCTATTAAAAACAAATCTTATCAAAATTCGCGCCGAGACTTATGACAAATATGTACAAGATTACAATAATAACAGACATAACATAATCACGCCATCACTCTTCGAAGGCGTAGGCAGAGGTGTATAATACTCTCATGTTTCATTAAATCTTGCATCCGATGAAATAGGGTGTAGTCTATTGCCAGACATCGGGCAAATGCAACTTCCGAAGTAGGTACAAGAAGGAATTTCAAGTTAGAAAAAAAACCCAAGAATACTTTGAATTTCAGTCAAGAGTCAGTTTTATACATTATTATTCTTTGCTTATATAAACCCTCTAACTGCTGACTGATTAAAATATGTAAGTAGAGTTTGAAAAATAAAAAACTACATCAAACATATTCGTGTTTGGCTTAATCCCAAAACTATTAAAAGTTTGCTTTACATCGGTATATAATGTCAGTTGAAATTAACACTAAATTTAGTCACAGACTCTTAAGTAGGTATACCATATTACGAGCGCCGGTGGCTGGTGACGGGCGGCGGCGTGGGCGGTGCGGGAAGGTATGTTCTGTGATGTCCCACTCGCATGCCCAACGTGGGGATTATGGGTGAACACTCCTGAGATGAGGCCCTTGTCCAGCAGTGGACACAGGCTGATCATGATGACGATGATAAACACATTACAACTGGCAACGTTAATTGTGTGCTTCGTTGGCACAACTTTGCATATCGGTTAAGGGAATGTCAATCGCTCGTATAGGTCATACCGGCATTATTATATTGAAAAAATATCAGACATTATATACATACTTGCGTTTAGATTTGTGCATTTAATCATTTAGTTTAATTATATTCCTTCGTGTATACTGTGTTTTCAATTCCTATCATAATCAGTTGTCCCCGACCCGGGATTGAACCCGGGATCTTTCGCTAAGCAGTCAGCTTGCAATTACTAGACCAATAATAATAATAATTTATTTTCAATTACAGTTCTGTACGTTACATTTTCTTACAATTGTATACTTAAAAAATGTAGATAATATTACGTGAGAAAATAATTACTTCTAGCTTCCAATGAGGCAATCAATCAATTAATAAATATAGCCAAAATAAAAATGTAACATCACGCCTGTAATCCCCGAAGAGGTAGGCAGAGGCATGTAGAACACTCTCACGTTTCACCAGTTACGTTTACGACCCACTATGGTGGGTGGTAGGTGGCGCGTCTATTGCCAAATACCAGGCGCATTTCCAAATTCCAAGTCACAGTTAGAAAATCTAAATTAGAAAAATTCAGTAGTGACCGACCCGGGATTTGAATCCAAGACCTCTCCCGATCGGCAGTCGCGCTTGCAACCAACACAACCAACCAGTCTCACCAAACAATCATTTTTAAAACAGGAATGAAGAAATATACTTCTTTTATATTTATATTAATATCATAAGCAATACAAAAAGAAAAACAAACAAAAGAAAAAAATGAATATAAAAAAAGTAAACGAAAGAAACATAATTTAAATAATTGAGCATATTTAAATATTTAAAACACATCAGCGTGAAAGACATGGGCATATCAATGCTAATTAACAAGAGGCGATCGCGCTGGACATTCACAAAACATGACAAGACTTGACGTAATGCGCTTAGCGCGAGCTTGAGGAGCTGGCCATCAATAGGTACTTAGCGTTCAATATCTACCCGAATCGCAGATTATTCATATGCCCTTTTTAATATATTGGACTTGGGAAATGAGACGGTCCAGCCGATGGCACGCGGTCCGTGTCCTCTATGGACATTTGTAATATTTCGTTGCTGGCTTTGATAGAGATCCATCTCTTAAAAATCACTGCGAAGAGTTTCTATCAATATGAAATTAATATTTTCGAGTCTTAGGCTCGCTGTTTTATCTTGTTTTATTTTGTTTAAAGAAATAAATAATTAATTACGAAATTATTTAAACGACAAATATTTTTTAATACACACAAACACACAATACATAAATACACATAGACACACACACATAAATATGTACATATGCATACATATATCTTTCATCTCTCCGAATAGTTTACACTAAAACGAAGTAATAGAGCCTCGTAAACATTAAACGTCTTAAAAACATCCATACGGCTTTGTTCCTTTGCTCTATCTTAGAGTGGATTTAAAATTATATCTGTACTTTTATTACATTTTCTTCCTGATCGTAAAGCTCTCGGCAATACGTGGTACGCAAACGTAATACCATTTACGCAACTGTAAAATAATATTGTCTATTATTCACTAGAATCCTCCGTAAGCGCGGCTCGTGGATATTACAGGTAGAGTCGTAACAGGCGAGTGTCGTTTGAATGCAATTAAAATTATTATAATATTGCAGTTGGACGAGAACTGTAGCAGGCTTTATTATCTTTAAAGCAGTTTAATTATCTCTCTTATGGTATTATAAAATAATTGCACACATTATATAAATAGACGATTTTCGACCGCCTCTTAATGAAGTCTGTGTTGTCCGTCAGTGGAATGATACGTCTTGGGACGAACGAACGAACGATTTAATTGTAATCGTCGTTTTATGAAAATTAACTTTTAAATGGTTGGGGTAATAAAGTGAATAGAGTGAAATGATAGATCAGGTCGCTTGCTGTTCATATAAATATCTAGTTACTGTTACTTTTGCAGCAGAACGATCATGGAGGCCTTATTCGTCTATAGAATGTATGTATATATAACTTTTGAGTTTAAATATCATTTAATATGTTCAATTATTTTCTGTAATAGTGAAGGAGAAGATTCTGCGGAAAACTGTATACTTTAAAGTTGTACATTATGTTCTCGATGGGGTTTAAACTTCCCTGATCTGATCTTGGCTGGTGTAGCTAGCTAGCTGTGGCCCTAATTCTTCACGAGCTGAGAAGATTCTCATATCCAACAGTAGAAAGAAGAAAAAGATTAGAAGATAGGCTTTATTGAAATTTATAAGATTTATACAAATGTGACATTAGGCCTGTTATCCCCGAACAGGTACATAGGTAGTGTTTAATACACTCCCGAGTTTCTACAGTTACGTTTACGTCTCACTATGGAATACATGTTGCGCGTATTTCCGCACACCTTACACATATTCAAACCAGCACATTTTCTCCCAACCTTCATTTATTAACTTGATAACGCGCAGGTTCAGTTGACCATTGAAAACTTCATACAATTATTTATGTTTGTCGCCAAAACGGATATTCTTACCTTTCGGCACCCCGAGGCGCAGCTGCTCCTTCTCCCAGGAGGCGAAGGTGGCCTTCAGCGCCTCGGCCATTTTCTTGTTGGTGCCGGGCGTGAGCGGCGGCACCTGCGACGGTATGTCTGGAACAATGGGAGAGAACTCTTTATTTATCGCTTCCAACCACTGATTTACGGCCTTACACTAGAATAAGTTACCCGATGAGGGGACGTTTTTATCGAAGAATTAATAGGTAAATCAGAAATATCAATTTTCCTTTTCTTTGTGTTTTAAATAATAAGAATCTATTACAGGGCGCGGTGGCGATTTTTACGGGAGGCCTGTCCAACAGAAGACTAAGATAGGCTCATGATGAGTCCATTAAAACGGGATATATCTTTTATAGCGAGCGGAAACCCTCCATGAAAGTGCCCAATGGCGCTCATCAGAGGGCAGCTAAAGGTTGTTCTTGTTATTAGTGATGTAACTGATCATTGGGTGTTGATAGCGTCTTAATTTTATAACTAACTTATTTTAAAGATCATCACCACCGTCAGCCAATTTCCGCCCACTGATGGGCTTAGGTCTTTTCAATACCACACCACTGAACTCCATTTCTAGCACCCTTCGTTTCCAACGTTTCATCAGCTCACCTAACTACAGGGCGTCCGTTACGCTAACTAGAGGAACGCTGCGTTTGCCAAAGCCGTGGTCTCCACTTCAGAACGCGTCTGCTCCAACGGTCACCTATTCTGCGACAGATGTGACCGGCGCACAATAAAAATATACAAGCGTATTCGTATAACAACAATACATAATACATAGCGGGCATTTAAAAAAAAGTACATAAGTTTAGTTGGTAAAATAAGTTACAAAATATTTTTAAATCGGTCGACTAATATCATTTATATGTACATAAGTACTAAGTCTACATTGTTGTAGTCTGTATTTTGCTGAATCTGCAATATTACTTTTAAGATTATTATAGATGATGGCTTAGATTATGTTTTCTCTTATAATCAGACTCTCCGAGCCTACGTTTCAATAAAAGCCTTATAACAAGCGCCATTGCGTTGTTGTGTATTCCCCTCATTCTGATATCAGTAATATTTAATCGTACATTAACATTCGTGATATGTTACTAGAACATTATATTATAATCAGTACGCAATTCCCAACTTTCAGTCGCATCCGCCGCCATTACCGCCGGCATAAATCGGACTCGTAACATTCAAAGCCTTCACAAGTGACAGATCAGAGCACGCAGCGCGGTCTCGTCTAATCAGAATCGGTCTACTCGAACGTTGATTATCGTGTGTATTAATTACTTCATCTACAGTATTTATATACGCGACGTATTGAGAAACAAATTAATAGTTGATTCTCTCTCGTGCCGATGCGTTTGAATAAAATAAATCAGAGATAAACAAGTAGAGATTACATCGTGTGTCGTTGTGTGTGTGGTTCATTCATAAGCGCGGCTGGTTTGTTGTGTGTGTCTGAGTGTGTGGGTGTGTGCGTGTGCGTGGGTGGGCGTGTGTGAGTGCGGGCGCACACCTGCCGACCAGTTTTGAGATGTTGAGATTTGTTGAGCTCTCCCACGGTCGCTGCCCGCTCAGATCTGCTCTAGCTTAGCTCAGAACTTCTGATATCGTTTTTATATCATTTCATTTACCTAGATAAAGTACTGGGTAAATTAAGTTGTATTCAATTTTATGCACAAGTTTTGTTGTTTGTTGACCAAAAGGATATTAATAAATGAATTCATTCAGTAGTAATTAATGATAATGGCTGTAACATTATTTGTGTCTTTATGATTTAAGATTCTGTTAAAATGTTGTATTGTAACAAGAATTAAATAATTGCTATCATAATTGCATATGTTGGGTACAAAATGGGTATGAAAAAGAGCGACATAACTAGACTTTTAGTTAATTAATTTAGCTTCAGCATATCTAGACAGTCTAGGTTATTGAATAAAATTTCTACGAATATAAAAAAGATTTTTGTATTTTGGAAAATATAAAATTTTTGTCAATTTGTAACTGGTTTTTCATTCGCTAATCTTTACTTTGGCTGCTCGTTGGTGGAGTGGTTGCATGCGCGACTATCGATCGAAAGGTCCTGGTTTCAAATCCCGAGTGGGTGCTATTGGGTTTTTCTAACTTAGATTGTGTAGTAGTGGTTCAGAATTTGAATATGTGCACCACGTATGGCAATGGCTCATATGGGACATTAACATAACTTGTGTAAGGTATATACTGCACTTCTCTGCCCATTCCTTCGGGGTTTACAGGCGTGAAGTTAAGTTTATATTTATGTATATAAATAATGTAATACAATACATTCCCTATTTACTCCACAAGATCCATTACTGCGCGAGTACTTAGACCTTCGCTTTAAGCAAAAGTTGCCAGTAGTTGCCACTTGCCTTTGATCATCCGTATACAAATATGTAAGTACATATTATCGTGTACTTTAGCCACACATTTGAACTTCAATTTCATGTCGTCTACTTAATTATTAAAGGTTTTTAAGTTAACGTAGTAATTGGATGGCGGTGGTTATCCGAACGCAGTGTCCTATTGTTCTATCAACAATCCATCATTGTAGTATTTTCAACATCATCATTATCATCAGCCTATTCCAGTCCACGGCCGAAGATTGGACAGCTTTGTAGTGTTACAATACTATCATTGTTGTCATGATTATACAGTCACGCTCCATCATTCACAGGGAGACAGCGCGCAGAGCTCACCAAGCGTCTGTATCCTTGCACACTTGAGGTGCTAGTCCCTCTCATCATATAAAATGAACGGGTAGATAAATTAGCGCTGAGCGCACGGTAAAGTGCATTAAGTTAGGTGGCTCCTAACAGCCGATGCTGAGTTGCGGGCGCTGTGGTGCGCGGAGACATTAATTGCTCGGAGCTCGCTGTGTCGTGATTTACTCGCGCTGCGCTCCGCAGCTGCGCTTGAATCACTGCGTGTGCGCATCTTAGGCGGATAACACACGGACGACCGTAATAAGGCTCGGACGTTTTAGGTAAGGATTACATTTGTGACTTCGTTGTGTGAGTTTTTCATATCTAAATAGCTGGTTCTACGAAGGTTATTGGAATATTTACTATAAAAGCTTCATTCGCAACTTAAGCAGTTTTTTTACTATATAAGTACTTACGTTTAATTGTCAATCGGTTTAATTTTAAAGAAAACTTTATTTTATTCCATATATATAAGTATTCTACTATTTTCATTTACAAGTGCATTTCTTATGTAGCATTGCTGTTTGACTTCCAATTGAAATTACAGTTGCCGCTTCACTTGAAGTATGAGAGCACAGAGTAAAAACTGGCACATTCATCCAGTGGTTACTAAATCTAATTGCTGAACCGCGTTCATGGGTTCAATTTCCACCCGAAACATATTTGTGTGTGTGCAAAATGATTTGTTTTGTTACTGGGTGTAAGAAAACTAATTTATATAAAACCAGGACCAAAGATGCAGGGTATACAGCAGAATTGAAAATTAGTCTTATTTAATATTTGTCGCCAGTGTGTAAAGAGCCTTATACACAGTGTACTGGTACGCACTTGATCGAAACAATATCCTTCGCACTGCGTTGTAGTTGCAACTGCATCGCAATCTCGCTGTAGTAATGATCGAGAAAAGGCTTCAAGGAGCTATCATTCGATTCGTAACATAAATAAAAGTCTCAGCTTACAGAGAACTCCGACTAACGTAATCATTTATTATATACATATATTATTGGAAATGCTTAGAAAAATATAACTATAAGCTTCACATCATATTGCCTCTCCTGAATGAGTAGTGCGTGTTTGTATTTGTTGATCATTCGTTCACCCGCTCATTCATTCATTTATGTACATTGACGAATACAATCATTAAAGGCCGTTCCGCCTTGGGTAATTATTGACTTTTTCCAATCCCCTATTGGATTCGACTATTAATTCCTACTGAAAGTAACTGGGACTTATCATTTAAAATGATAAGTCCCATGACGTTGACCCATTCTGGAAAATAACAAAATTTTGACTTTGAGTAATGTTCCTGGATTTGTGTCCGCTATGTCGCAATGGGCTCAACCCTAGTCCTTATAAAATACTTTAATAATGCAAAGCATCTCGACATTACTTCGTATGTCCAACGTGATATAAATCTGAGATATTTGTAAGATATTTTTCTCTAGCAGCCGTTGTCTGTATGATATAATCGGAAGCAGTGAATATTACATACACCTGCAATGTTGTACATGAGTCGTTCCTCTTTGTATATGTAGGTATGCTACATAGATTATAACATATTAGTCAGTGAGTCAGTTAGTGAGTGTTCATGACGCAAGCACTGGATATTTTTAAGATGTTTTGTTGCTGATTCTCCTATTACAGTCTTTATAGTTATCGAAGGCGAGTCAGAAGGTTGAGATAGAGTTAAGATTGCCATTTTCACAGGTGATTTTCAGTGCTGAAATAAAATGGAAACAATCTAGCAATATTTCAGAAATGTCTTGGAAAAGTTGCTTAAACACTGGCATTTTCGGTTTTTATTTATATCCATTTAATTCAATAAACGGGTCGCTTGATGGTAAATGGTCACTGTTGTTTACACGCGTGTGTAAGACCAAAAGAGTCGCCCATGCGTTGGCAGCTTTGAAGGAGAGCTGTTTCTTGACGAACCCTGCGAAGTGTTCAATAACAACTATTGATTCATGTCTGTATACGTGAGCTGTGTATGTGTGTGTGCGTGATACAAAATACACACACTGATCTATTTTACCAAACCCGCAAAAAGAAGCATTACTTCGGTAATCCGAGAAAAATTCAGGACAACGGTAAATTGTAAGGATGTTCCGTGAATTACGCAAAAACAGAACGGTACAGTTTCCGCATCCTTAATTAAAGTAATAACACCAAGTGATTTGGGTCTTAATCGTCCAATGCGGTTTCCGTTCAGTCCCAGCGGATAGACCTTACCCGCGCGAAGTATTCGTATAATCATCCGTATCATAACTTAAAAAAGTATGTCCGAGTGACAGGTGCAAGATTTACAGCAATACAACATTTTAAACATCAGCATTTTCTCTCTTTTTTGCACGGAATATTTGAGACTGCAAATGTCAGTAACGGATTCCGATGTGACTGGATTACTTCTACAATGGTTTAAAGGAAAAAATATCTATATACGTAAGTATACATATGTGTATATTTATGTCTCTATGTAGTTTATGAGCCGTCTGGTTACCATAGCACCGGCTCTGCTCAGTTTAAGGTCAAATGGCCCTGCGTGTCTCAGCATCTATTTGTGGTCGATTTAAAGTTAACAAATGTGAATTTGTGTAATTTTAACCTTCATATTAATAGAAGTCATATTAAAAGCAGTTAGCAGCATGACTTAATTAACAGTTTGTTTAACTATGTCAATGTTATATTGCAGTAATCGGCGCTGATTAAATAATATCATAATAATTAACATTTAGTATAGCTATTTGTTGTCAAAACAATTTTAGTATTAGGATATCGTGGAGCGGGGTGCGTATCCTCGTGACAATGAATTCACCAATAAAAACGCTTGAGATTTTGCCCCCCTCACATTTCACCCTTTTGATTCTCAATCGCGATACTATCTCAAGCGTTAGCTTCAGTATCTCTCATAAACCTAAGAAAAACTTGAGTAATAATGTAGCAAAATATTTGTGTTGATAGATTTTTGTAACGCTAAATGTAGACAATGCAATAAGTGTAAGCAAAAATAATTCACAAAACAATTTCAAGCAAAAATTATAAAAAGCACATTTAATATCTTAGGTAGAGACAGCGTAGGTACATTACATGGTACACAAGTTTCAAGGATTCTACTTGTTAAAGAAGTTTGCGAGGCTTTAAATATGCCTACATGATCGGAGTGGGCCGAATTGTGAATGGCGTAGATAAGGGGACAATGGGTCGGAGATGCGGCCGGACGAACTCTGCCACACTGCGGTGGCCTTGAGCAATTTGAGATTAATTAACATTGTTCTGGGTGAAGGTATTATTCATGTACGCTATGATAGAGTTCACAGCTTTACTTTTCAGAGCGAATTTTCAGGATAGAGCTAATATCTGCAACTGGGTGGTTGAAAAATTTTAGCAAATCGCAAAATGATTTTGTACTTTAATTTTTAGTGTATTTGCATGAAAACTCTTTCTGGAAACATTCACGGGTAGAAGTTTTTCTATTAAAACTAAGATTTTTTATTAAATTAAATGATATAAGTTTTCTATTAAAATTAATTTCAACTGTTTTATAATTCCTATTTCACAAATAAGTTTAATAATCTTGTTCTTGTATAGGATGTTTACTTAAATTTAGAAGTTTTTATAAGGCTTCTTACATGAATGTAGAATCAGGTCAGGTCCGTAAAAGCAGACATATTTGATACTCGCTACTCTAACCCAATCCTGTAAGGGGTATAATGTAATAATAAATATATTTTTGTCCACTTACAGTTTTGAACTTTTGTTCTTCTATGAATCAGATCACGTGGTAACTTCGTTCATGCCAAAAATAACGTGACCGATAGTAACGTAACGTGATAGATAAGAGATGTGTCAAGAATGTCAAAGCAATTGTTAACGAGCGATCTACTAGGAAATAATGAACACGCAGAATATTAAACTTGCGCATATTGTGAGCGTACTATACAACAGGTGGCAAACAGGGGTTGTTTTAAAGGGGGAGCATTCTACCCGACACTTGTTGCGCTATGCAATTTATGTGGAAGGCCAATAAAACAAGTGATGACTTTATTTTTTTTCCGGTTGTGGGAAACGCAAGCTGTTATCTGAAATGACTGGCTTTTAAAGCAAAAAAATATATATATCGCCTTGTGGGGAGCGGATATAATAGGAACGAAGGGTACAGGAAAATAATCGAATATTTGTAGTGAACACTCAATATATAGTTAGTTTACCTTTGACATGGCCACGTACTGGTCACTACAATGCCGACTCGGAACAAAAGCTCGCGCCATTTTTAACCGCGTCTATTGTTCGCGATTTGAACTTGGAACGTCGCGTGACGCGGGCGCGTGCGATGTTTCGCATTCAAATCGCCTTCTACAGCATTGTTACTAAACTGCACTGAGTCTCAACATGTTTCACTTATATTAGCTCATTGTTTCATTTATATCATCATCATTTCATTTATATTATCATCCCAGATCCTTCGTGGGAAAGGCGGAGAGCAGCAAATGCCAAATATCTCCAACTTTACGGACTGACGTGTCTCTATATGCATTACGTTCATAATACACGAAGCCGGCTTCAAACATTAGCATATGTAAAACTGATTTATTACCATATAAATGTTTTTAGTTGTTGATAAGACATTATTCTTAATGAAGTCACTGGCTGTTACGGTGAAATGAACAACGATTATTTTTTTGTGTGACGTAATGCTAATTTATGTTGTACAATTTTAAGCTGCCATTTACCTGGTCAGTTACGTATTAGTTTCATTCAGTTTCATCAAACATGAACTCTAGTAGTAGAAAAAAGATCGCTACTTGAATATTTATTTAAGTAGATGGCTATGTGTTTATTATCATAAAACGCCTGCCGATGTTGATAACATAGGAAAATATGAATTACAAAATGTAATTAAAAATCCGAAAATTATCACTTCACTATTCATATACACATACATGTGTCGATATACAGGTCATCATACAGTGTAAAATCAAATTCGATAAATTTTTCGTTTTGTATATTTAAAAAAAAAACTAATAATTCCAGTTTCACACACCCTCGCCGCCACTGGAGCGTGCCGAAGGGTTCTCGTAATGCGGTAAAAATGCTACTTTCAAACGGTCCTCGAGTCAGTGGCGTGGAAAATGACGCGCACAAAAGCTTTGCATAAACATATAGAGTGCTTTTGGTAGTCGCGCTAACAAAGAGCTATTAGTGGCTGGTGCAAGTTTAATTTGAAACGAATGTTTTAGAATTAGTAACAGAATTCCGTTAGAAACAAACTAAGAAAAATAATATCTATTTATGTGAATAGTTTGTGAAATATCGTCTACATTTGTAAGTATCCCTTGATTGGAATAACGATATTTTATAGGTATTAAATAATACAAGGAATAAAATCAAAGGGGAATTTGGCACCTGGAGATTAAAACATCAGTCTATATTATCCTTATAAGAATCTTTATTATTTTGTATTAATTTTTGTAATAGTAAGATTATAATTCGCATATATGAAATTCTTAGGAATTTTGCAACCTATCGCATGCAAGATAGTTGATAATTTTGTCTTTAACGTATTTTTATGAATCCTTAACGTTTTTTAGATAGACAGATATTAACGACATTTAGTGGATGTCGCGAACGTTGCGCTGGCCGCGATGTAGGCGCGAGACCTCTGCGCAATGACAGAGGCGGCGCGGGCGCACCGTCTCATTGAGCGCGCACCGGATGGGCCAATCAGCGCCGTGAATGGACGCCTCCGCGCATGCGCTGCCGACCACCGTGCGCTATTAGCCGCGTACTAGATGCCACCGTTCCTTTGTTATATCCATATATTGTTATGACGCTTTATGGCCCAACGTATGCGTCGCGCGACTCGTAAATGCCTCGAGTGTTTTTTAGTCGTTTTAGTAGTTTCACCAACTGTCAGATGGGCCACCGAATGGTAGAGATTACATTCGCCTACGACAATTAGCAACATCTGATCATTAGCTAATGAGCTATTAGTTTTGAAAAGAGATCTATAACCTTTTTCTTGAAATAGGTACCCAGCATTATAGTGCCCCAGGTAACTTTTAAATGACCACTAGTTCTTATTACGAGTGCGCATTAAAAAACGAACATACAAACGGAATAGTGGAGGATAACGTAGAGTCCAGTTAATTTGAACGTCACCTTATTATAGGCAGTCAGCTTCAATGGCTGTTATTTGTCCGACGGCAACATGCAAGTTTGTTCTCAACACATAGGAAAAGACGTGTGAGAGACACGAGAGTGGTGTTAAAAGCGCGAGTAGAGCTGTCCGGTTTGTGAGCGGAAGTAGAGACGCGAGACGAGCGCTACGGTCATAAACGGTAGTTGGCCTCTGTATACAAACATTGTTGAATCAATTCTCAGGTTATGAGCGCGTACGCTACAAGGTCTTCACTTTCAAGATCAGCGGAGCATGCGCGAGGAGTTAATCATAATTGCGGTAATAGAGGCCCACGGTTGCGCAACGGTCGCCCTGGCGTCGGCGTCGGTAGAGCTGGACGCGTGATGTTACATACAATTTTTTTTTTCTTACTTTTATTTTGGACTATTACCTTAACCATTTTCAATATGAAAGAAGATTCACATTCAAAATAAGTACATATGTATATTAGATTATAGATAGGTTTAACTTTTCTCATTGTGACATGCAACATTGCAATATTGCAACGAAAATGACAGGATGATGTCGATAATGCGCTATGTATCTTCGTAGATATCTTCATGCCATGTCCCTTAATAGGTAGGCAGAGAGCCCTGAGTGTCGAATATTTCTAACTATACAGTAATGCCGCGCTTCTTCTACATTCATCACTCTCTTCATACGTTCACGCCGGTTTCGGAGATTTCTGACACCTCCATCAGACACTGTCCGATGAATCTCTTTATTTTCCTAAGTAGGTACAACTTTTAATAATATTTTTTGAACATAAAACACTGTTCACGCAGTGACAGTCAATAAATTGTTATTACATTCGCAAGCGCTGTAGTTCGAAATCAATCCGCAATCATAATAATTCTATTCAATTCGTAAGCAACAAATCGTAGTCTATACTACATATATACACTTATTAATGTATAACAAAAAAAATTCATAGAACAACAAACAATTTCATTTACGACAAATAAAAAACAACCATCCTTTTATTTCAAGTCGACAAGTGTCGCTGCGCGTCGAAACTGTACGCATCAGGCCGTGCGCGGTTTGATATTTTCCGCCGCGGTCACACAGCGTTAACATTTAGGACAAGTGCAGGCGAAACCGAGAGCCTTGCCTCACTGTAGATGATACATCGTTTTACACAACCGACAATACACTTGGCTGTCGAAACGAACGCACCGGCACAGCGCCACACCACAGCTGATTGACAGCGGAAGACGTACACTCTTTAAAAATCATTTCCACATCATCCTATTACCGTTCAAATGATATACAATTGTCATAACTGTCACCTTTTACGAAATATCAGGTTTTTGCGTTTAATTTTTTACTGTCAATGTTTAACATATTAAGTCCGTGTGTCATCATTACATTTTAAAATACGATTCAGTTTTGCGATATGTAGTGAAACTTTAATGTTTTTGTTTAAAACAGGGTGTTACGATTGGATATTTTGAAAAATATTCATAAATTACGATATTTAAAAACATATTTTTAACTATTACTCTTGTATCGTTAGGCCAAGTTACTTACAGTGTAGGCAGAGGGAACAGAATGCCAATTAAATGGAGGTAGCTACAGACTTATAGACCTTACAGAGCTGAAATGCATAATTCTGACATATCTTTATACATACATATCTACATACATACATATCTACATACATACATATCTACATACATACATGTCTACATACATACATATCTACATACATACATATCTACATACATACATATCTACATACATACATATCTACATACATACATATCTATAAGGTAGAAATTTTAAAGGTAGTCCTTACCTTTAGGCTTATTGAAAGCTTTCATCATGACCCTGATTCCCATGCCTGCGATGGCAGCGGTCGCCGGCATGCACTGCTGCGGGCTGACGTCGGAACTGCTACCCGTCACTGAGTTCAACACTACTAGTCTCAGCACTGCTATCGTCTATTTACAAAATTCGATCACTTTGCGTCTCTTATTATCAAATTATGTATGTATGTATAATAAAACTACAAAAATTTCATGGATATTACAATTTTCAAAGTCATTTGATAACTAAACACTCTTCGCTGTTTTTCATTTTGTAGTTAATGTCCCGGTCAGGTGATGGTAGAGAAATTTATATTTGTCAAGCTACTTTTCATGGCTTTTCATAATATCTGCAATATAAGAAGGGTGTCTTTTGTTTGCATCTATTTACGCGTAAATTTTGCACTTGACATCGCTTTTATGATCATTATCATTTAGTGAATATTATCATTATTATTCATCATTATTATATAGTCACGCAACGTCTTATACAAGGTAGGTAGAGAGAAGGTACCCGTCTTGTTCTATAACCCATATCATGTTATCACACAAGTATTGATATGCGTTGAAATGGTGTTTTTAAGGAAACGAGTATGCAAAGCGCGCGAACGAGGTGCAGTGAAAACAACAATTAAGAGATAAAGCCTGCAACTACACGGTTACGAACTCTATTACGCTATCAGTGGAACTCTACAACGCTATATATGGAACTGAACGACTCTACTTGCAGTGTTTAAATTGCGACCCGTTGATACATATTCCCACAGGTGCGCGGAGCGATTCGACACAATCGCTTCCGGTCCCGGTACCCCACTTACGGCGCCGCCACCCACCCTCGCCCCCAACCCCCGTTGTATAGGTACACGTTCCCACACAACCCGCTAGTCCGTGACGTATTTTGTTTCGTCATTTTTGCAGCTTGGGTCAGAGTGCACTGGCTGCTTTGAATGATAGTAGCTTTCTGTATATATTACTACATACATATATTATCAGACCAAGTCCTTTAGAGGAGAGATAGACATAGTACTGGTCCAAATTTCTCTATACTTAAAGACCTGCCGTACTTTTTTCTTCGTAATTAATGAGATACTTGATTATGACAAATCAACCTTAAAACATTAAAAATTGCAAAGGATGATTATTTAAAAGAATACGTACAGTAAACAAAATGTAATGCTCAAGATGAACCCCTTGTTTTAGGGCAAGCCTATGCCCACAAGCGGATGAGACAAAGATGTGAAATTTAAGTAGGTACTTACATTATAAAACGCGCACAAATAACTTATAGAGTTTAGGACTAACACTGTGAGTGTTAAAGCGATCTGTCACATATAGGTAGGTCAAAACTACATACATATACGAGATGTACGAGTATATGTAAATGTAACTTATAAAGTTAAAAACGAATTCTACAATATTATGAGGCGATCTGTTGCATATACATGGCATAGAGGTAAATGCATGCATGCAACAGGTGTAATGAGCGGCTGTAATATTCCGCTGTGCGTGACCACTCGTACGCATAATTGGAACGCGGTGTGTTCTAAGCTCTACATTTTACATCACATCAACGTCTCTACATTCTATACAATGTTCACTAAATAAACTATTTAATATGCCAGTCGAATGAACAATTATCTTTATTTTATAATCGTTCGACGCTTAATACGTCTATACACCGTTGAATTTTAATTATATTAACATTGATAGAGTTGTTTGATGGTTTTTAATAATCGTGCACTTGGGTCTCTATGTCTATGAATAAAACATTTTAATAACGTGTCGCTCTACATTGATATGATTGGTTCTTCTCGCGTTATGAGTTCAAGGGTTAAGTGGCAGTAAACATGTTAATTTCGTTTTAATAATGGTTTTGTTGTCGAAGGGTCCAAATTGGTTAAGTAGAGGGTTATCGGGTGTAAGCTATCGGAGTTTAAAATATTAGTAACGGTTAACGATATTTGTTAAGCGCTTTTTAATCAGAATTTGTAAGTTTTTATTTCTCACGATCATTGTGGATGATTTGTTTCTTGGAAACTATGTATTTGGTAGTTATTTTTTAATATTTAAGTATCTTTATTTATTTACTTATGATAGATTATAATGTGCTTGCATAACAAAAGGCGAACCTAATGCCTAGAGTGTCATATCCCACCAGTCAAACCTTGAAGGATAGTATAATTTAAAAAAATAAAACGAGCTAAAAGGAAATAAGAGAAAATAATCCCTTAACTACCTCTACGGCCTCGCTGTGTCCATAAAAATATTGGATTAAATAGTTGTAACATGTTAAAATATCTAATAATGTAGTGTCGATAGAAAAATGAACAATTCTCACAAATATTACAATTTGTGAGCGAGCGATAATGTATGTACATAATATATTCAATCTAACTTACTTAGCGGTGATGGGGGCGACGAATTGGGGCTAATAAAAATCAAATTTGGACAATGCGTCGATACCATCACGGGGGGGGGGGGGGTCTTACGTTACAACGGACGTTTCGAAATATATATTTTTTTAATTTATACCATCACGCGAGGTCCATTACGGGTTACGCAGGGAGCGCCGAGCACTAAACATCTTTACCGTTACGAGCCTAACGTGTCTCTACAACAGATTATTTCCCTTTAAATCCATTGAAACTGAAGTGAAAACTCGTCTGGAAATCATTTTTAATACGTTCAACAGTTCACAACTAAGTGCTTGACGACACTCGAGCTGGTCAAAATCCTCCAAGCCACAATAGACATTGAATACGGCACTGTGGCGCACCATATTGGGGGACAATGGACGAGTAACGCTGATGTTACTGGCTTTAAAGCGTCCGTACGGAGCGACGTTCAGCCAAGCGTTGCTTCATTATTCCTAATTACGAACGCACATGGATGTTATTCACACCTAAGAGGTCATAATCATCTATAAGAGATGTGGAATCATCATGATCATGATGATAGATGTTCCTACATCACCATCAACATCTCGATATTTCCCATAGATTCAATTATATATAGAGAAACATAATATCACGCCTGTAATCCCGGAAGAGGTAGGCAGAGGAATGTAGAACTCTCCCACGTATCACCAGTTACGTTTACGTCCCACTATGGAATAGTTGAGTCTATTGCGATACACCGGGCACGTATATATATATAAAATAACTACAAATAGATGTTTCCATTGTGTTAACATAACGACAATATACATCGGTGACATAATACGTATGTCCATTTGAATTTCTGCCGTGACACGATCGTCGTCCCCGCGGTCAATCTGTCGCCGCTGAGATTGAGCTCGGGTCAACTAACTCTAATGTCGCGCCCAATTTATCACCCCTCCGCTTATGACAGGACCTAATGCACTCAAATTGTTTTATTACACATACATATGTACTTTATGTAGTGTATAGTATATTGCATATCGGCGTTAATCCGTCTCGTTCTGAGAGGAGATTCGTGTCACACATTGGAACGATGTAGAGTTGCTTATGATAAATGGTAGTTATCATACCGTAACATGGAATTATTGGGAGCGTATATTAAATTACTATACGGTCACGCTACGGTCTATCGGGGTGAGCAAAGAGCACTTATTATGTTAAAACTATCACTGATAAATAAAATTAAATGAGGATGATGTAATTACAGGAGATTGTTTGGATTGTGTTTTATTATGAAAGCATGAAGGATACCTGACAGTATTGAGGATTGGGGACAGTTTCACAATTAGATAGTATTAAAGACATCCGTCCATATCAAGGATATTGTTTTTACGTTAAAATTATATACTCGAAATGTGATTGTAATGGAAACAATGTATGTAGCTTTGATGTGTAACGGCTGAGGAGTGATAGTAGACCACCGCATTAATTAAGCCCCGCGGCGTTCTGCGGAGCAAACAAACCGCCGGGTGTCAACTGCGGTGCGGGATCAGCCCGGGTCACTTCTAATTTCTATCTCATCTCTGACCCTCTTAATTGGAAAGTGGATACCCGCATATTCGTACTAATAGACAGTCGGTTACATTACCGTAAGCCGTTTTAAATAACAACAAACGTAAAACGGAACATCACGCTTATTATCCCCGAAGAGGTAGGTA
>DWFO01000661.1:0-18928 GCA_018246595.1 Mimoniades nurscia nurscia
AATCCGATTATCCGAATATTTGATTATCCGAATGGATCCCGGTCCCCATTAATTCGGATAATTGGAGTTCTACTGTAGTTTATTCTTTAATGATTAAATTCAAGTCTCTCATATTATTGTTAGGTACATACACAATACACAGACTTAATGCTTTGCTTATGTCGAAAAAAAACAATAATGTTGATGTAGATCAACATTATTGTTTTTTTATTATGTAATAAAGTTCAGGATTGGTGGTACTTGTGTATCAAGAACAAATATGTTTTGTCTTCACAATGTTTAATAAGTGATGTACTTATTTGTGTTCAACTCAAACAACTTTTTCTATGCATGCTTTTAATTCGAACAAATGTTTTTATAATGTTTCCGTTCTATTGACAATAAAATAGTACTATTCATGGGAGCTGTCAACACGACTGTGAGCGTAAGTTAAGTTATTCAATTTGGATTTGAAAAAAAAAAATTTAGATATTAGTTAGTACTAAGCTTACTTTGTTTCAATAAGAAACAAAAGCATATACATGCGAGCACTATTGAAATTATAAAAAAAAATCCTATATCCAATTATTACGCACAACGCTATGTATGTATATCAAAATTATTTAAACATCTAATAGTTTTATAGTCCGACAAGGCTTTTTATCCACGTATTTGATATTTTAATAATAAATTCGTTATAAAAAGGTTTTTAATAAATGTATTGGTAATGTAAAGGTATATTTTGTATTAGCTTTTGAAGGCAGTTCTAGGGGATTTCGAAAAATTTGTTAAATCGAGGAAATCTGTATATTGAGTTAGGGTAGTTATTTTAAGGATGTACTGTATAATCTACTGTTGAAAATTCTATGTAATTTGTTTGTTTAAAAATATATACATATAGGATGTACATGTGGAACTAAAAGAATCAGCAAAATGAAAGGTATAGTATAAATTATGTTTCATATTACAAAAAATCATATGAAATTTTGAATTAAAAACAATAAAAACCAGAGAAATTGCAGGAGTTAGCGGAGAAGGGTGTGTAGATAATATGGACGGAAAGCCTCGTGGGACTACGACAGAAAGCAATAGCTGAAGAAATATATTTTATAGCGGTGTGGACCCCTTACCTGAGGGGCGGCGGGCGAGGGGTCGGCGGCCGCGCTCGGAGTGAACACCTATAAAATATATTTACATTCCATTATTACTGCTGTACTACTGAATTTATTTTGTTCGCACTTTTTTGAAAATTAAGATTACTGCATTTATATGTTAATTACAGTGCTCCATTTTCTAAAGTAATTTAGTAGGTTTTAGATATAACTAGTCTTCAGAGTTGTGTCCTATTCCAAGCCTACATATTTAACATAATATTGATTCAAAATGTATGCGATTGTGGGGTGTTTTATTGATATGTCATTAAGATTCTTTGAATAAACATGATGGAAGACCAATGAAGTAGATAGAAAACACAAGACTGTCATATATTGGAGTATGTAGTTGGAAAAGTAACATTCCCCCTGTTTAATATAATTAGCAGTATTTTTATTTGACTATAAAATATATTCTTAAAAGCATAATTCAATTTTAAATTTTTACAGATTGTGACTTGATTTAAAATCTAGCATCATACTATGCAAATGAAAATACCTAAACCATAACATTTTACTAAATGTTATTAAAATTCTTACCCTTCATACTGGATATGATATGGATTCATAGATATAATACTCGGAATCTCATCAGTTTAAACACATCATTCAGAATCAAAATAAATCCTTGTATATATATTTTATAATTAAGTTGCACAATTTATGAGAATATCGAAAAATACTAGTTCATTAATAAGTTCCTTTGGTTCAAGTTAGCTTGCTTGCTAACTGGAGTGCTTGCATTGGTGAAATCTGCTATGAACTAATTTGAAAGCAGACTATAGGCCCTTAATACATTACAAACATGCATATGTTTGTACCTATCCTATTTCATGCTACAATCAACATAACATTTAGTACAGTGAGATGGAACATTAGTTCAACATGTTTTGCTACCACTTAGGGCGCTACTGGAATGTGTGTGGAGTTTTTATAATAAAATACAGTGGCATGGAGAAGTTTCTAGAACAGCAACATACAATCGCGTATCAAAGTTTTAAACAGTGATTTCCTGCATATAGATATAAGCAGATTAGTTGTTAATACTACACATGCAGTCTAGTAAGTTTATCAAATTCGTAATTGATTTGAAAAACGTTTTTAGTAACTACTTGTGTTATTTCTCAGGTTTCAAGCTGTCTTAATATAAAACAGACAGAGTTTTGACTTTCGGATTTACGGTATTAGTATGGAAATGTGGATGTGTAAATAAATAGTTCATTTTTGAGAGGGCAAGAGATACTTAAATTATTGAATTATCCAATCTAAGGGCTCTTTCAGACCAGCGTATTGTCGGCGCATGTAAGGACGTTTTTACACGAGCGCTAGCCGCCGCACGCGCGTGCCGTGCGACGGTGGGCGCCGCTCCGCTCGCTGCGGCCGAGCCCGCGACCCTGCCTCGCACCGCACCGAGACACAACACGAGCGTTTACGCGAAGGCGCGCTCGTCTGTTTTATTGTAGCCCGAAATACAGCGACCCTATACGCGCATAAGTCGTAGGAAGCATAAGGTGCGTCGAAAAAATACTGGTCTGAAAGGGCCCTAAGAGTGACATAAAGTATCAATTGTAATAAGTGTTGGTCATAGCATACAATCAATAGCTTGTATCGACAATGTTGACAGAATCTCATGTTTCCATCTCGAGCATATCATCATGTGTGTATTAAATACACTTACCTTGGTATCTGACAATGACCCTGACCACTCCTCATTATCCCAGTCTTCTGTTGCAGGAAATGAGTCACCAATGTTATTAGTGGCTGGAAAAATAATAAAATAATTACTTTTATGTACTTATGGTACATTATGGACATTTAGGTTGTGTAATGGCCAGATGTTAATTGGTTACAAATGTCTACAGACAAATGTATTAAATACAAATCAATACCAAATGCAATATCTGAGGAATACCCGTAAATAACTGTATTGCACCTATCAGTATGATATTTCATATAAAACGTGTACCTTGTAGTAGAACAGATACAATAGTAGTGTACGGTTTGTGAGAGCACCATACTGAATGGTGGTGAGTGCAATGTAAAAGTCAAGTTCAGTATAGTTAGTTTATTGTAACTGCGCACGAGTGTCTCGCACGGCAGTCGGTTTTGCACTGTCGATACAATATAAGTAAGTAGGTAATGTACGTATCCGTACATATTTCTAACCCGAAAGAATACAAAAAAAATCAAAAACAAAAAACAGCAAAGAAGTTAAAATGATAAAAGGTTACAATAATAATAAAAAGTATAAAAGTAAACAATAGTACAAAAGTTAATTATTAATTAAAATTAAAAGAAATGTCATCGTCGTGATCTCGCCGAGGCCGCGGCTCAGGTTGCTTGCGCTGCGCCGCTATCACTCCTGCGTCCGTCCTGGTCGTATTCTCAGGTAGCTGTTGTATTAAGCTACCAATTCGAAGCTCTACATGGTCTGGTTTCGGCGCTTCGGAAAAGGCGTAGTTCTTTTTAAAACACCAGCTTCGCTTCTTAATTATTAATACTACGGCGGAGATTAATACGACTGCTACGAGCCCGTAGCAAAGAGTATACTGGTGAATGTCGTGGACGGTGATCGTATCTGATAGTTGAGTTTCTTTAATTTTCTGTTGTTCCAGTAGCGTATCAGTTTTCGCTAAATTTTCTTCTTCTGATAACAAGCGGAGTTGCGGTGTACGCGGCAAATTAATGACGTCATTTATAGTGTTCTGCAAAATAGGGATTTTTGGCAGGTACGAGTCTACGTTCGAGTCGCTATGGTATAGCTTGTGAGCGTACACACTTGAATGCTTGGTCTGCATTACACATCCTTGTTGTAGAGTTATCAATACTGACATATTTAGCTGGTGTGATGTAACATCGCCGTCGCAGACGTTACGTAGCACGCACGAGTCGCAACACACCACCAGCCACGTATTAGTGGCGTGTAATTCGATCCAGGCAGATTCGCATTTATTTTCTTCAATAATACACGGCGATGTTGTTTGATGACTCAACAGCTTGGCTTCGCAGGGTGCATCTGTGCTTTCTAAATTTCCAATGGGCAAATTGAGGCTGCAAACAAAGTTGTCTGTGCTTCGTTGAATGCACTGGTTCATTTTTTCTTCGTCCAAACTAATGAAAGTGTTCTTTCTGAAGTTGACCGCTACATATTTAAATGCTACCGACACGTATGTGATAGTACTCACAGATCCTTGTTTTGTTTTCAGAGGCAACGGGATAGGCCGATAAAGGGTGAATTCTTCGTCGGTGGTCAGAGGAATATGTATTTCCAGCATAAAAAAGTTATTCGTAACTCTGGCTTTTACATAGAGTAATTTGTATAGTTCCTTTATTCGTTCTTGAATATTTTCCACAGGAAAACTGACGGTTTTCGGTAATCTTCCGGAGATCTCATTAAGTTGTTTTATTAGATTGGCTGGAGTGAGGAGATGCACATCAATCTGACCTTTGTAAACATCGACGAGAGCGTTAAGAAACATATCTTGAATATTTTTCAAGTTGCTTAGCAATAGGTGTGCTGTAAGTGATACGGAACCGAAGTAGTTCGTGGCCATGACTGTCCCAATATTTGATACAAGTTTAGTTAATCTCATGTCAGTATCATTCATAAACTTGTTCATTGTATCGAATTGCTGTCGAATGTTCTCTTCGCTTTTTTTCATTATATTGTTTTCAATCTCAACAATAGTAGTTTGATTTTTCATTAGTTGTAAAATATACTTTTCATTGTTCTGAATCGATTGTATGTCCTCTTGGTATTTTTCTGCAAACCGTTGATCTAGTATTCCGAACAGACTATTCGCGATGTAACCTACTCCATCAATCAGACCGCGTTTTTTCCGATCAGATAAGTGTTTGTGCGGAGCTAGAAGAACGCTGTTATAGTAGTTAAGCACTTCCATTTCATGAAATAATTGCTGCATGGTATTTTTACAAAATCGTGGGTCCAACCTTTCACATAAATTGTTCATCTGTTCTAATAAATTCCCGAGATCCTGAGTAGATTTCCAGTATGTCGTAAGATTGTAGTAGGTAAGTAAATTCCATTCATTGTGAATCAGTTGTATTTTGCCTATTGTATCGTAGTAAATAGGTCGACCACCGCCGAGGTTCGTAATCTGAGCGTTCGGTGTCCTGTTTTGCGTGGTGTCAATATGTGTGCAATGGGATCCAGTTATAATCGTAAATATTAATAGAAAAGAAACAAACAACGTAATTAAGTTTTTCTTGAATGATACGGTGCACCTTTTCGGAGAAGTTGAGATTGTTTCAGATTTATTTAGTATATCGGGTGATTCGATGGGTAATATTTTTGATAGTTTCGTTATGGGTCTCTTTATTATTCCAGCTTGAGTTTTCACAGTAGTCACTCGTACATGCCCGTCTTGTCCAGGGTGTACCTCTATGATTTTTCCCATCGCCCATTTGCCTGGTGGAAGATTGTTATCCTTCACGAGGACTATATCTCCTGTCTCTAGATTTTTGGTGGGTTTGTGCCATTTACTCCTAACTTGAAGTTGAGTTAGGTAGTCACTGGACCACGACTTCCAAAATCTCTGCATCATATGTTCTGTGAGCTGCCAACGTTGACGTAAATCTACATTTTGTTCGTGTTCGTAGTTTGATATAGGCAACGTTAACGTAGGACTTCCGGTTAAAAAGTGACCCGGAGTCAAATAGTTGTAAAACTCTTCAGTATATTCAGTTAGTGGACATATAGGTCTTGAGTTCATACAGGCTTCTATTTTAGTTAGTAAGGTAGAAAACTCCTCATAAGTAAGTTTTTGATCTCCCATGACTCGATGAAGATGATGCTTCATAGATCGGACCGCCGCTTCCCATAGTCCCCCAGCGCTTGGCCACGCCGGGGCATTAAAATGTCATTCGAATTCCATTTTCCCGATTTCATCAAAAAATTCCTATGATAATTCGGATTTAAATAATTGAAACTCCTTTCTAAGAAATTTTGAAGCTCCAATGAAATTAGTGCCGCAATCGGAATACACATGTTTTGGTGTGCCTCGTCTGGCGCACATTCTTTGGAAAGCGGCTAGAAAACCTTCAGTACTCAGGTCCGACACTAGTTCTATATGCACGGCTTTTGTAGCCATGCACACGAAGATGGCAATGTATCCTTTCGAAGTCTTCACTCCTCTTCCTTTGCTTAGCTTAACATCTACGTAGCCGGTAAAATCCACCCCTGTGTGTGTAAAAGGACGGGACGGCATAGCTCGTTGTGGTGGTAGATCAGCCATAAGTTGGTAGTTCTCTGTTTGTTTAAATCGAAGGCAGCGTACACATTGAGCAAGTTGCGACTTCACTGTTCGATTGCCTCCTATTATCCAATAACGTTGACGAATGTAAGCGAGTGTAAGTCGCGCTCCACCGTGAAGCGTTGCAGCATGGGCCTCGTTAATAACAAGCTGTGTAAGTTTTCCTTTTTTCGGTAAGATAATAGGATTCTTCATGCCTAAAGGTAAGTTAGTTCTATTTAAGCGGCCTCCAACTCGTAAAATTCCATCATGGTCTACATAAGGATTCAGTTTATATATGTAACTTTTAATATTTATAGGCTGTTTTTTGGATAGCGACGTATATTCTGTTTTAAATTCTTCTTTCTGAATCAAACGAATAATTAATTTGTTCGCTGCGATTAGTTCGCTTGTGGTCAGGTAAGTGGTTATCGCTCTATTGTCTTCAGTGGCGTCAGATTTCACAATTGCGTTTCGAGTATTTGTTACAAATCGCAAAATAAAAGCCACGATGCGTTTTACACGTATGAATGAACTGCATTTGTTGATTAAGTCCGTAATGAAGTTATAATTATTATTTTGTTGCAGGGTTGTCACTTGCAGTTGCTTTTCAATGTTTGTTGAAAATAGGCATATCTTTTTTTCTTTCTTATAATCTCTTCTGAAAGTTTTCAGCATTTCTGGGCCACTCCACCACAAATTGAAATTCAACAGATGTTTTGGATCCAATCCTCTCGTCGCACAATCGGCAGGGTTGTTCTTTGATTCGATGTAACTCCATTGTTCGGGTGGTATCACTTCCTTAATTTTCTTTACTCTATTTTCGACATATCTTTTCCATTTAGTTTCTTCCCCTTGTAGCCATTCCAACACAACTTTCGAATCGCTCCAAGCCGCCATAGTAATTTTATGCTCGTTCAAAGCATTCTTCGCCTTTTCCATCAATTTGGTTAATAATAAAGCGCCACATAGTTCTAAACGTGGTAAAATAATTTTTTGTGCAAGAGGTGCAACCCTAGTTTTCGCTGCAAGTAAATTCAACACGGGTTCTCCGTTTTCATTAATAACTCGTGTGTATACGACACATGAGTAGGCCTTTTCGCTGGCATCACAAAATCCAAATAGTTCAATGGACTTTGACACACTTCCAATACGTCTGTTTATTTTGATACTTTGTAACGCAGGTATATTTGCTTTAAGTTTCAACCAATCGTTTTGAATTGATGGGGGTAATACTTCGTCCCATGCAAGGTTTTGTTCCCACACCCGTTGAAAGATAATTTTCGCAGTTATAGTTATCGGAGAGAGCCACCCCAACGGATCATACAGTTGCGATATTTCAGAAAGCAGAGTTCTTTTTGTTAACAGTTTTTTCGTTTTATCTTCTATAATCCAATTAAATATGAATTTATCCAAGTTAGGATTCCATCCAAGCCCGAGAGTTTTTGTAGCATTTTCTTGTTTGAAGTCAAAAATATTATTAGTTGATATTTGATCTTGCGTAAGTTGTTTTAGTAGTTCCGGGCAGTTAGTTGACCATTTGCGTAAGTTAAAACCTCCTCCTTTTAGTAATTGAATTAAAGATCTTTGCAGCTTCCTAGCATCTTCTAAAGAATCACTACCGCTTATTAAATCGTCAACGTAGAACTCATTCTTCAAAGTGTTAGCCGCGGCTGGGTACTTGTGTCCATCATCGATAGCCAGCTGTTGTAGAGTTCGCATTGCAAGCCAGGGCGCACATTTTGTGCCGTAAGTCAATGTGCATAAGGTGTATTCTTTTAAAGCTTCTGTTGGATTAGACTGCCATATAATTTTTTGGAGTTGTTGTTGATCTTCCGCCATCCATATGCATCTATACATTTTTTCGATATCAGCTGTGAAGACGTATTTATACGACCTCCACTTTAAGATTAAAGATTGAATATCCTTTTGCAAATTTGGCCCTTTTTCCATTAAGTCGTTTAAACTTCTTCCGCTTGTAGTTTTACTGGAGGCGTTGAAAACTACTCTGAGTTTAGTTGTAGCTGAGTTTTCTCGTAGCACGCCGTGATGAGGTAAGTAACATTCCTGACCGCTTCCAGGTGTTGAGTTCAAAGAAGAGGGCTTCATGTGCTCTAAATCAGAGTACTCGTTGATGAAATCTTTGTACATAGTTAATAGTTTTTTATTTTTTGCTAGGCGCTTTTCTAGTTGTAAATATTGTGAGACTGCGATTGGCCTTGACTTTCCCAGTTCATTAGGAAAGTTGTTCTTCATTGGCATTTTAACTATATATTTTCCGTCAGGACTTCGCTTGGTAGTTTTGATGTAGTAGTTATCACAGTGATCGTCCTTGTCTATGTCCCCAGATCCTTGAGTTATATCTTCAGTTTCCCAGAATTTACAAATATCAGTCAGATCAACGATGGCTAAGTGACAGTTAAATGTGTGTAGTTTTCCGCATAGAATTCAACCTAATTGAGTCCTTTGAGCGACTGGGGAATGTTGATCTCCTTTAAATACTCCATCCATTATAATGTCTGCATAAACGTCAGCTGAGAAAAGTAAGTCGATGGGTCCACTAATATTGTAGTCAGGATCCGCAAGTTTCAGGTTTTGAATGTGCGGCCAGTTGCCTTTCGGAAAAGTGCGGTTAGGTATGTGGTTTGTCAGCCGTTTCAGTATCAAAGCTTGGGTTATGAGAGTATAGTCATTGTGTATTGACTGGCACGTCAGTTGAACGCGCCCTTTGCAGTCACCCGAAACCGATCCAACTCCAGATACTGTAGCATTAAGTTTGTCACGTGGCAGCCGCAATAGTTGTGCAGCATTTTCAGTTATTAAATTCACTTGCGATCCCTGGTCAAGTAGTCCTCGGAGAGTTACGAAAGTGCCATCATTTGCTTTCACCTTTATCTGGATTGTAGTTAGGAGTACTTCCATATTATTAGAAGTTAAATGATGTGAACCTTGTTGCGTAGAAGTTGAAGGTTGAGTCTTAGTAGTTGGCTCATACGAATGTTTTGTAATATGTAATAATGTATGATGTTTCAAATTACATTGTTTACAAGTTTTTAATGAATTACATTCGGTATTTACATGTTTGTATAAACAGTTTTTACAGACTTTCAATTTTGCGACGGTATTGTTTCGTTGTGCAATATCCATATTTACGAATTCAGTGCATTGCATTAAAACATGCCTTCCACCGCATAATGGACATTTTCCAAATGCAGTTAAGAATGTTTTCGAGTAGTCTCTATTGTCATGGTATAAGGGCGATTTCTTCAAATTTTGTTTTTCATAATAGTTCTTATAATTGTAGTTATGATATATCTTGTTTATCGGTTTATTGAGTTGTATGCCAGTAATATTTTTTGCCGAATGGTTAATGTTCGAGCGGCCTTTTAAAGTTTCAAATGCCATAAACTTGCTTTCCAAAAATGATAAAAATTCTCCCAGGTTAGGGAGCTCTCTGTTGTTTTGGATTGCTTTTGAGTACTCGTTGAAAGTAGTAACCTCTAATTTTTGTGACATGTAATGTACAATCATCGGGCCCCAGGATGCTACGTCCACTTCCATGTTAGCTAGGCCGTTCAAACTTTCAGTAATGACGTCATGTAATTTTTTCAGGTTGTAAGTATTAGGGTACTGGATCACCGGTAGCTGTTGCATAGCGTTCATAAAGGATGTAAACTGTAGGCGACGATTGTCATAGCGATGAGTAAGTATTTCCCAGCATGAATCGTAGTTTTCTGCGCTGATGGTGAGATGCTGTACTAAGCGTTCTGCTTCGCCTTTCAGTTCTGATTTCAGATGTTGCATTTTTTACGATTTTGAAATAGTAGGATTTTTATGTATTGCTTCAACAAATAAATTTTTAAAAGAAATCCAGTGAATGTAGTCCCCAAAGAAATCTGGTACGTCGATTTTTGGAGCTGCTTGCTGATAGTGTATGTTAGACCACATCTTGTCGTTGAGTTGTTTCCGCAGGGTATCATATTTCCTCTCTATCATTTCAAACTTGAGTGAATACTCTTGGTTTGAGGTTGAATTTTTTAAAACGTCATCTAACTCCCAGTGTAGTTTGTCAATAGATTCCCATTTTTGTTTTAGAATTGAAAGGTGATCTTCAATTTCCCATTTCTCTGTAAGCAGTTCAATATTTATTTTTGACATAGCTCGTTCTAGTGCCTTAAAATTACATCTCTGACGACTTACTAGTAATTGCATTTTTTCGTCCGGTTCATCTTCTAATATTTCCGAGAAATCAAACTCCACTTGTGTACTTGATTCCTCTTTTTCTTCTTTCTTCTGTTGTTCTTGAGACATCAATAGTTCCATGATGTTTGCTCTAGTTGATTCGTATAGCTGTTTAGTTTTTCCGTAAACATTCATATTGAAGCAACTGATTTTATCTTTATCTTCACTTGTTCGCACAAGTATTTCATTACGTTCATGGAAGTCTATCCATAGTTGTTCTAAATTAGAAAGACGCGAATTTAAATATGTTTTAGTTTTTCGCGTGATGCTGTCTTTCTTGTAGTTAGTGCACACAGTTTTAATATTTTGAAAGCATTCCAATTGTTCAGTAAGTAGTTCCATAGTTAGTTTTAATCTCCAAGGTTTTGGTTCAGGACACGAAGACAGGCAGTAGTAGTTCCCAGATCTTCTTCTTCAAGTGGTTCTTGTAGTTTCTCGCAGTTTACTATGAAACTTCGTTGAATCTTGAAGGTCCGTAACACTCAATGCATCAGCAACCCGCTGCTACGAAATACACGACTTCTCAATTAGCCTGGGGAGACCCGCTTGTGGGAGGCCAGGTAACCGATTCGCTATCGTAGCTTAAGATCACAAATACACCGAGTGTTAAGCTCGAAGGACCATAAAATGTACGGTTTGTGAGAGCACCGTACTGAATGGTGGTGAGTGCAATGTAAAAGTCAAGTTCAGTATAGTTAGTTTATTGTAACTGCGCACGAGCGTCTCGCACGGCAGTCGGTTTTGCACTGTCGATACAATATAAGTAAGTACGTAATGTACGTATCCGTACATAGACTCCCCGTTCAGCGGCCATTTCATGGACAACATACCTCTCATAGGCTTTTTTATATTTTATGGAAACAAATAACACTTGAAATAGCATACGATAATCGAACACTTCTGAGGTTGAAGGACGCATGCCATGTAATCAAAATCGCGCCTTGTTGTCATTTTTTATGGCATTGGCTACAGTCCATCGACCAATTTATAGTGTAGTTTCTATTAAAAACTTGTTATTGAGTATTCTTCAACAACAAATAAATAACTGTCGTATTTACTTAGTGTAATAAGTAATTAAAATTAATTAATATATATTTTTTATCTGCGATGCTCCATAGTTATCATGATTTTTTAAAAGATTCGTCTATTGTCAAATAATAATAAAATTATGTGGTAAAAGTAAAAAGTTACGATTCATAATACCGGTATCGTAGTACGACACTGACTAAAAATCTGGTAACATTATATCGAAAATTGACATTTGCATGTGTCAATTTAGTCCGTAGCGAAAAAAAACAGACTATAGTTTATTTATTTTCACGCCAACAGCATCACACACAATTTTTGCATTTGGTTTTGTACACATAAGATTTTATACAGGTGTGCACTACATTTACAAATTTTGCCATTACACTAGACTAATAACATAGATAATATAGGTATAAGGATGAAGTATAAAATACAATGAAACCGAGAGTTCTGTAAAAATGATACATATTAACGATATTTTTTTCTCAATCTAGATGCTGTATTATTGTTTTTTTGAGAGATGTTATTGAGTTGTGATAAATGTCTAATTCTGTATACTCGGTCAATAATTGGTTATATTTAGCGCAAATACGAGGGAGCGGGGAATATCTGAGAATATTGGTTCGACTTATAGGGATATGGAAGGGTTTGGTTATGGCATTTCTCGGGTATCGAGAAACTAGTTCGTTGTTTATGTAGGACAAGTAATAAATAAAGGAACAAAATATAAACTTTGCTTTTGGAGAATCTCCCGAAAATGTTGGCGAGCAAAAAAAAGGTCTCTAGAAAATGTTGGCAAGCAAAAAAAAACGGTCTTCCGAAAATGATAGCGAGCAAAAACAAGAACGACAAAAAATTCAAAACGAACTGATGACCTAAGAGCGACATCATCATGAACTAGTTCGCATAGTTCATCTAAAGAGCGCTCTTTTGAACTACATAGTTCGTTCACGAACTACCCAAGACTAAAGTAAACTTAGATCATGAACTATGTAATTACCTATATACTCGAACAGAATACAATAACTATATTTATCAGCAGGCTGAACAGCCCAGAACTATAAATTGCATAACCGTTAAATTATAACGAACTACATTAAACCTAGTGATGTTCATGTACAAAAGTACCGTTTTTTTTTCGATACAATATATCGAAATATTGTATCAATGTTTTAAAGATATCGGGCAAAAACATCGATATTTTCTATGTATCGTAGGAAGGAGTATATTATTAGGAGTAAATAAGTAAACCCACCAAGGTTAAAAAAGCAATTCAAGCAATATTTCTTATTATCTGCTTCTCTGCTCGGTTAATACTTGCGCGGCTTTATAAAAAAGTCTTTCAGATGGCACAGAGGTTGTTGTTAAATATTTGTATGCTATATTTCATTTTATATTTGTATGCAACACTTGTTTTTTTTAACGGGGACGGAGTAAACACAGACAACTTCCTTTGCCAAACATCGCACGGCGACCCACGCACATGTAGTCATTTTATTTCTGCCAATCCACCATAGATAATACAATATTTAGATACTTAAAAATAGATGTGCAACAGATCATGTTTAAAATCAATAAATATGTACATTAATTAATGATAATTTTTCCTAAATATTCTAAATTCGTACGATATTTCATATATCGGATAAAATATAACGATATTATATATTGACTTCAATGATTCGATATATCAAATAAATGCATAGATATTTCATCACATATCGAGCACTCCTAGTTAAACGTAGTACATAATAGTATAATGTAGACACAGTAACACTGTTTCGCTATGTACGCTGCAGCCCTTAGGTGGCCGGGGCATGTGGCTGCGCCTAGGCACGTTATTTACGTTCTAATAACATGGTTGCACTCACCGAGTCATTCCTCACGAGGTAGAGGCGCACGTGGCCGCCGACGGGCGCACCGAACACGCACTGCGTAAACACCCCTGTTTGAGGGTCCACTACGTTCTTCTTTATCATCAATGGTTGTGAGCTTTGAGGTCTGAATACGAATACTGTGAAAAAAGAGCTTAAATTAAATAAATTAGTTACTACCCCTTATTGTACTTTATACTTTTACTGTCTACTTTTGTCCACAAGTGTAACATTTAATAATTTAGACAACGTTTAGATTTTTTTTAATCAAATATTAACATAAGTAATAATAAATGCTTTCAGTCAAGACAACAAATTTCGTTCGAAAGATGGATAGACTACATAATTTTACGAAACATTTCTAATATATTAGTGTTTTAAGTTGTCCCTAAGGCACATCATTTTAACAAATATTGACGGATATTACATTTTAGCGGATATTAAATTTTAAATGCAAAGAAAGATAAAAGAATGAATGAATTATTTACCATTATTGTCTTCGGTTAAAACCGCCATTTTGTTGGAGAATGGATCCGCGGCGAGCCACGTCGGTTTTAACTGCACCAGCCATTTTATGGTGAGCGAAAGCAAACTCCATACAGCCAGGCAGTTTTCTGACGTACATACTAACTGCAAATCGTAATCATTGCTGATAAAACTAAACATTAGATTTTTTTATAATATTAATGGTTTACGTCTGGATTATTACTATTATTAATCGTTAAAAAATTGCAGATATAATGTGAAAGTTGTATACCCAAGAGTATTGAATAGAAAGCGAACGAATGAATAATTTATTGTAAGCGTCTGTTATGACTTGAATTCGTAAAGTTTATGTAAAGTAAAAAGTTATGGAAAAAACTAGCCAAACATATGAGTACAATTTAAACGTCGTCTTCGTTACACGTGAATAACGACGCAACGGTATTTAAATGATGACGAGTACGAAAGGCACGAATGGTGCGTGTACTGACGTAGTGCGCGGCGTCGCCGCCGCCGAACAGCACGCGGCGCGCGCGCGGCCGCAGTGCCGCGTGCGACAGCGCCGCGCGCAGGCGGCCCGCGCGCGCGTCCCACAGCGTCAGCCGGCAGCCCGCGCCCGCCGCCACCAGCGACCCGTCCGCCGATATCGCCACGCACCCCAGCTCCTCGTCTTCACTCAGCCACGCACTCGTCTCCCGCTCGACGCTAGTGCGCTCCTTGTGCATATTAAATATCTTCTTAATTATGTCGTCCTCGTCTATATCCTTCAGGTATGGGAAATCCTCGACTTTGCCCAGCGATGTGTCTCCGGTTTTAATGTTGTTCAGCACTGGATTGGCTAGGAAGTGGGCGATCCCCGACGAGTAGTAGCACGCCGTTAGGCAACTCCACGTTATTTTCTTCCGATGCGCTTGGCTCGTCTTCTCCTGCCTCCATATCCTGAACTTCTGGTCGAGGCCTGCGGACACGCAGAACTGTCCCTTGTTGCTCAGCGCCAGGGAGACCACGCGGCAGCCCGCGTGGGACAGGTTGACGCATGTGTTCAGTTTGAAGGGGCTTGAATTTTTGGTGTGCGCCGACCAAAATTTGAGTTTCTCTTCGGGGTAGTTTACACCGTCGGCCCTGTACTCCGACGTCACCAGCCAGGACCCATCGGCGCTGACGGCGGCACACGCTACTTCTGTTTCTAAAGGTAAAAGATTTCGTCTCTCTGAGGGTAGACTATTCATTTCCGTTATATCGATCTGAAATAATAATAAGTATTTTAACACTATAAATATAATCAATGTTGCTTCCCTTCTCTGTATCCCACTGGCTTGTGTTCGCCGTCATTGTACAATGTTGCATAAACAAGTTGCAGTAGTTTTAGGTCAGTCATTATCATTTTTATCATAATATCGTTTGTTTTGTGTATATATACATATATATTCAAATATGTTGACATAATATTGACTATGTGAATAATAATACTATTCAATTTTCCATTATCATAACGAAGGCTTGTTCTGTTTATACTTTAAAATTTAATTCATGTTCTAACACGTCTTCTAACTTCTTATAAAAACTGCAGCAGGCAGAGGAGTATAGTACACACCAACTTTTCACTGGTTACAGTACTTTAGAAATGTAAATGTTCATAGCTGAGTTTGATCCTCAATTATAATCATTTGATAAAGCAATATGACAGACAGCTATGTATTCACATTGTAGAGAACGTTGTCTGTGGCAGTGGAGTACAGCTGCAGGTGTCCGGCGCGGCCCGGCAGCAGTAGCGCGTCCAGCGGCCGGTGGTAGGCCAGCCACGCCCTCGCGCGACTCGCCGTTGAGATGCCTCCACATTCCAAAATCGTGCCTATTACACGCATCTGCACACTTGCTATCACTACAGCTGCAAAATACAAAAACGTATACATTTCAATATCTTATTATCATGCCAGTTGCTTCTTCTACATGCATTGCTATCTTCAAGTACCCAAACAAATTTCGGAGATTTCTGATCGAATTTTAATTTTTCTATAATATTTATAATCATCAGTAACTTAATCTATTCCTATTTGTGATTGTCCATCTTTAATTTCCATCGTTGATTGCCAAGCAATATTAACACTAGATTTATGGACTAAGTCAATTTGACTAATTTAAAATGCAAAAAAATAGATGTAGGAGCCCTGGTGCTAAATGTAACATGTTTGCAGAAAAGTGTAAACCCTCTGCTCTACCACGTGGACATAGGATATTAAGTCAAGTCAAATAAATATAATTATGAATGTACTTACAGTTGTTAGAGAGTGTGAGTGCAATGTTATTATTATTCCCTGCAATGTATCTGATCATTCCGGGAAGACGGGCAATGAATGACTTTTCATTGGCTTTGGTAGCTAGGTGGCCACAAGTCCATTTTACCAGTACTTTTTCCATGCCACCAGAATATAGATAGTTGCCTGTAAACATATACAAGGTTTTTCTTAATAGATATTTATTATTAATAAGTATGGCCATGTTCTCCCTCACAGTTTACTGGTATATACTAGGCTAATATTAAATTATAAAGTTTATCGGATAGCAATAGTCAAATATTTCCAGTCACTGTGACATACTCACCTACAACTGAAAAGCATGTGGCAAATAGAGGCAAAAAGTGCCAGTGCAAAACTTCCCTGGCAATATTCCTATAGTCATACAGATTCCCAGTGATGACTGTTAATCTTCCTATAGTATCGGTGATGGCCACAGCACTCTCTCTGTGATGGGCTGCCACTGATAATATTCGAAACTTGTTGTGGTTTACAATTCTGAAAGATTTAGTAATGAACAAATTGTTTTAACACTGTTTAATTTAATTTTACAATACATCACATTAATTAGCAAAAGATAAGAGGCTCTTGGCTGGTCATTGTAAGAGTATTTATTTCACTTAAGCAATCAAACTGCACTGAATTTTAAGCTGTAAAATAGATCACACAGACAGATTAAACCTATAAGATATACACAGTGTAAAGATCTGAATTATATGTTAAGGAAATAATGTGTCTACACTAGTTCTGGTATATCCAATCTTGTGTGAATTGTCTGTCATATCAGTTAAAGCAAATGTTACATCACACCTATATCTTCCTGAATTGGTAGGCAGAGGAGTCTTGCAAGCTCCCACATCTACTACAGTAACATATATTTACAAACATGACTACTTACTGTGTTCTCAAGTGAGGTTGTTGTACATTCTGTATAAAAAGCACTTTTGTCCCATTCGTAATAGCTGCAAATCGGTCTCCATTACACCAGCCCATGGACACCCTAATGATATCATAATATAAAGGTCTTGTGCCATTAAAGATGTAATTTAAGGCACCACTTTTAACTGAATAAGAAGCTACATGTAGTTGGCTCTCATTCGGTACAGCAGCTGTGATAAAACACTCATTGTTGTCAATTAAATTAAATGTCAAAACATTTGCATCTTCTGGTAATTGAAGCTTCTGTGGAAACGAAATGACATTGATGAAATATACTGCTCATAATACATTGTTAATAATGTGATTTTAAATGACATGTGGCACCCTTTCATTGTAAATAGTCCTTTAAGTGGACAAATACAGTATTTTTGCAACAGACCAAAAATTCATCTTTGAATCATTAAAAAATTAATGTAAAATTTACGACCATATAAGTTATATTAAAGTTTTAATTCATTTTACAATTTATAATAGTCAAAATAACCTTGAACAATGCTTACACAATGTAGTGAATGTTAATAATTTATAACACTTACAGCTTCTCTGAGCACAAGTCCGGTCTCCCATGTCCAAGTAATAACACATCCATTGTCCGAACAGCCATATAGGTTGTAATCCTCATTGTCCAAGAACTCGATAGCTACTAGTTCATTGATCACAGTTTCAGTTTCCAGTGCCCGAACATAATCCCCGGTTTGAATGTTGTATACTCTCACAATGTTTTCTACAATTAAAGCTATTGATCTGAAAATATATACAAGTTATGTGATTACATCGAATTCAAAGTTCACTTCAAAGTTCACAAATGTTAGGAAAAGTAAGAGAAAAAAAGAAAAGAAAATGAATATAAAAATAATATATTTAATGTTTTTTGTGTACTCACTCTCCATCAGGGGTAAATACAGGACAACGTTCAATAATACTTCGACCAGCTTTTCTAGTTAAAACATACTTAGTGACGTTTGTATTCGTTTGTCTTTTAACACCCATTATTTTAACTTTTAATAGTTTAAATTATTTATTTTAGCCGCGCTACAAATAACAACACATGATATAACCTTACTTTTTGACAGCTGACAGTATTACAGGCATCCTGTAACCTGTCACCTGTTGCTGTCATGATTGCATTTTATACTACCAGGTTATTTTGCTGCAACACTGCAATACTGTTTACAGCACAATGGCTGGACTGAATTCTGTGATTGTGAATTTGTAATTCATACATCTATCAGTATTATAAAAAAAATATACCTATGATAAGGTTGCTATGTGACGTATCTCCGCATGAAAACCGATCAGTATTCCCAACTTGGGTATTTTCCTCCTAAATTTAGGGGGAAAATAGGTGCATAGGCGGTCAGGTCATGAACCTGCACCTTGGCAGAATGCGCTATACCACGATCAGCCATTTTCATAAAGTGTCTAACTCGTTTATAGGTCGAAGTATACACTTTTATAACAAACTACCAAACGGGGTGGTAAGCTTTTCAGTTTGTAAATTCAAGAAATTCATTAAACTTCGATTATGTCAAAAAGCCTACAACTCAATTGCAGATTACATGCAGGACATAGACGTTTGGAAATGAGTTGCTATAGTTCTAAGGCTTAATATTATAATCTATGTATATATTAACATAAGTGCTTATTTAAAAAAAGATTGTAATGAACCAATTTTGAATAAATGA
>DWFO01000662.1:0-18922 GCA_018246595.1 Mimoniades nurscia nurscia
ATGTAGAACACTCCCACGTTTCACCAGTTACGTTTATGTCCCACTATGGAATAGGTGGTGAGCCTATTGCCATACACTGGGCACAAATCTAGACTCCGAACCACTAATAGAAAATCTAAATTAGAAAAATGTAGTAGTGCCCGACCCGGGGATTGAACCCAGGACCTCCAGATCGGAAGTCGAACTTGCAACCAACATGACGAAAATCTAGTAGGACTGACTACTCGATTTTCGTCTCAAATATCAATCGGCTGTAGTGACCACTGTATTTTAATTAGCCTTGATACCCATTCGCATATAACTTGTTACGTGTAACATAAGAGTACATAACATATAACACGTTATATGAAACACCCTATATTTTTTATATCTTCACTTAATAAACAATATTAGATGCAGATTAAAGTATGCGACCTTCAATAAACAAAGATCCTATCTCTTCGTTGAAGTGATATACATATGTACGTACATTCTTGTGTACATGCCTATTAGGACCAGCGCGAGACGTCATTGGAGGGCCACTGCCGCATTCCTTGCGGCTCGCGATCACGACTTTGTTTTAAATACTTAAATTATCGTCGCACGCTACTACATACATTGCAGGAAATGGATGAAAAAATTATAGATAAGTACATTGAGGTACCTCCACACAGTCGTCAAATCTTAAATTAAACCGAGATGGTTACACCGCAGATGGCTGAGGAAGTACAAAATATAAACTTATATGGACGTTTTACCAAGACGCATAACGCATAATTGTGCTCATTACACAATGTAGTTTAGTAGGTATAATATAAATATAATAAATATAAATATAATGATAGTAATTTTTCTAACCAATGGGCCAATTGGTTGGTGCTAGGAAAGCATTACTCTTATTTGATGTGAGAAAAAATCCAATGAAAATTAACCTCACTTGTCTCTTTATTTTCTATTAAAATTAAAATTTATTCCGATATGACTTCAGTTGGCCTCTTATGCAGTTGGGCTTTTTTGTAATAGCAATGACTGGTAAGAAAATTGAACAATAACGAGAATGTAGTTCCCTCACGATGAACAAATACAGTCCAGTAGAATATATTAGTTTAAAAATGTTTCACACTCTCCGAATTATACCAGTATTGCGGATGTACCAAACACACACGTATGTACAAACGATTGACAGGCTTACGCCACGTCGTAGTTTGAATTCTTACTGTGTCTGCATTATCTAGACTCAATCAGTAACTGCTTTGCTAATCATAATCAATTACAGGTTGCTATTTTTATCACCCAATCAGTTAACAAACTCATACAGACAATATCTTCAGGTCTGATCTCAACACTTTATAAGCAAGCAGAGAATAACAAACGCGTAATGAGGGACAAAAAAAATACAATCGGTATAAACGGCTACTGTCCAGTAGAGACCGCATGTCTTTATATTAATAAATTACATTACATTACTATATACGTATTTAAATTTAAAATTGACACTGTACAATAGCTTTTACAACCATACACTTTTAAATAGAGATATGTAATTAGGTGTTACCTCCTCCTAGATTTAACCAGATTGAATACTGTGAGTTCTTTTTATGTAGTTTTTAGGAAAGCCCATAACATAGCGAAATCTATTATATCATAACTTAAAACTAAGTTCATCGTTCAGATATTTTTTAATCGGATCAGTTAAATAAACTCGAGCATACACCAAACTCGGAACCTCGGTACCTCAATATCTTCTGCACGGTAGAACGGCACCATGATCAATGTTATAAAAGGAACTGTCAAAAAATAGGAGAAAAACATAATATTATATTTTGTTGAGCAAAGCGCTCAATGAGTTCATGAGTTAAACATCCTGTCCGCTCATAGTGCGGTTTGTAATGAAACAGCTAAAACGTATTTTATTGCGGTTACCTATAATTTGCGGTTTGAGCCGACATGTACCTACGTTCGGACGTCGCTGGTATTCTCTCAAATAAAGCAAATATCTGTACATGCGGAAACACATTTGAAGATATTTTATATAATTATTATGTTATATAATTCAGAATACGTTACGAACGCATCAATTCATAAGTACGTAATGGACATACTAAGTTAGTATTAATTTAGGAATGTTTCACAATAAGTATGCATAAAATTGAAGCGAATTCCAATGAACATAAGTTATATACAAAGTATATTTGGATGATTATTTGAAGCTATACTCGTATAATGTTAAATTCGCAACATAAAGTATCACATTTTCGTCGTATTTATTATTTTACGAACCGACAAGAAATTGGGTACATCTAGAAATGAGACTAGAATTAATCTGATCTCTCGGGATTTTTTTATCGGATCATTTATTTTGTATGACCTAATATAATATGTATATGTTTTGGAACTGTATTTAATGGTATATCTATTCTAACATAAAGCCATAGATCGCGCAATAACAACGATCAATACTATGTATGTATGTATGTATGTATGTACTTCGATCTTCGCTTGGCTTTAACACGCTGTAAATATCTCCATGTAAGGTGCTTATATGTCAACATATAGTTATAAATAGTTTAAAGTCAACGCCGAGTTATAAATAGTGTAAAGTGAAATAATGTAATGATTTACGTCGATTCCGGTGTGTCAAAATTCAGAAGAAGTGGTCGATTCCGAACAATTTAGCATGTATATAGAAAAGTATTTTGTTCATTAACAAGGTGCATTATTTAAATTGGACATAACGCAAGTATTAACATGCAAGTAATTTAAAACAATTGCATTAATACGTTAATTGTGTTACGATACAAAAAATAGTTTAATAGATTGTCGCAATAGGAAACGTATGGATATGAAACGTAACAATTCTTAGCTCAATGTTTCATCAAATATACATACATTTTTATTTAAGTTTAATGACTGAAGATATCACACAGCGCGTGTTTCAAAATAAGTTTATTTGTGTAACGTTTATATTATACGAATTGAGGTCGTCTTGGACAATTTAATATGTAAAGAATGCGACAACTATATAAATGACTGAAAATAATAAAATGCAAAAGATAAAATAGCAATTAATAGGTTTTTAAGTGTGTACAGACTGCCTGGTATGTGTAATACCAAAATGGTACCAAAAGCAATAACATAGTATTATTACCGTGTAAAAACATTGTGGTATCGTACGCTGCGAGCCACACTGTAGTCACGAATTAAAATAACGCGGTACAATTACGCGCATACCGAATTGTGGTTTCGTTAGCTCCGTTCCCACTTTACTTAACAGAATTTGTTTCCTGATCGTTTTATAGGTTTCTAGGCTTTTCTAAAATTTTATTTAAATTAATTAAAAATTAAATTAAGAATCATTACTGCGCCGCTTTTTTTGTGCAATATCAGTGGTTGCTTTAATCTCGTACAAGAAAATATTAAGATATTTTGATACAAATGGTATTTAATGGCATTGTTTGGAATTTTAGTGTTAAGGATTCTCAGATGTAGTGTGCACAACGTATATTAAAATTCCAATGGTAAGAATTCATATATAGCAAATAAGTTTTATTATAATTATTTTATATAGTTTTATTATAGTTATTATATTTTACTGACAATCTACTCGTAGATATAAAACTAACATCACATAAAACCAATTAAGACAACTATTTCTGGTTACATTTAAATGATTTACTCAATCTGTCGAGATCAAAACGTAGAACTACTTACTGTAAAAATTAAGCATTACGGAAACTGGTATATTTGGCGTTAGCACGCCTCTGTTAGAATTTTCTATTAATATCAAATAATTGTTTCTGTTGAGTACATTTTATATAATATATTCACGTAACAATGTACCTCTCTATGGCCGGTGTTCGTTAAAATATAGAAATGTACACGTATAAAGTATTCCTACCGAATCCAATACCATTAATCGGGAAATATTTAGATTTGATTTAAAATAATACGAGTAAATTAATTACGTTTAATTTGACTCCTACGAAACATGTTTCACAATATTTTCGTAGGCGTGAAAGACATTTAAGCACTACGCCTTTCGCCTTTCATTCCGTTTCAACGTGTTTTAGGTAGACTTCTTTAGAAATATTATATTTTCAACTTAGTCGTAATTATAAGTCATCAAATAATTCTCCGTAGTCTTAGTCAATATATGAAAATTTAAATATACACCTGTAGGTTACAAATTAATGTAAAATGTTTTTAATATAATTACATTACATAATATGTACATTATCCTACAGTAATGGCCTTAATTAATTACATTCGAGAGGCTTCAACGTTCCTTGCCTTATTTTTATAAAACAAACATTTAATTACTCAAGATTTCAGATCAATATGTAGTTCATCTGCTTATTTGCTATAGTCAATTTTATACAATAATAATTAAAACAGTTTTAAATAAAAATGTAATTAATTGTATGCTCAAATGAAAAACACTGTGTAATCTCTAGGATATCAGAATTCTTTATACACGTCATTAAAACCAAGGACTGTCTTTGCGTATTTAATTTAAGCCTTGTAAAGCGGGAAATAGAGAAAGTTTTATTTTACAGGAACTTCAATATAATTTGAAGGAGGTTTTGAGCGGGTACATCTTAAATAGAATGAATTCCTACGCCGGTGTAGAAGTTTCACCATAATGAAATTCTTTAAATATCACGCTCTGGCTGTGGTATTAAAATTCACGTATTGTAATCGTGGGTGTGGTTAGCATTTCCGTCTGTTTTTTTTTTTGTTTTACAGAACTTTGACTGCACTGTTGGTCCAGTGGTTGCTAGGGGAACTGCTGGCGGAGAGGTCGTAGGTTCACACCCCGGGACAGGTAGGTACTATTGAATTTTTCTAACTTGGAATTTGTAATAGTAGCTCGGAATCTGGCTGACTCCAAAGACACTGGATTTCCAGAGAATTCAATCAGATATTCTCAATCGAATCTTCTATTCATTTTAACGTTTTCGAAATGTAGCTCAAAGCTCATACGTACCTACATTGAACGTACAAACAAACGCCCTGTTGAGTGACAAACGCAAACGAAATTGGTTTAGCTCTACAATAAAAGCGCAACGACTTATCTCGAGCTTCCAATATTTTCAATAGCTATTTCTAGAAATATGCTAAGCATTGTTACATCTTGCTACATCTATTTGTATTCGAAGTTTATTGATATTTTAAACATACAAGTATTTACCACGGTCGAGTAACTGTACCCCGGCTATTAATCGGCCCAGGCACGTACGCTTTACAACCTGTCGTGCAAATATTTATCCACATCGGATTTACGCGTTAACCGCCCCGAATTGTAATCAGCTTTGATTGCGAGCCCACGGGCACTACGGTGAGACTAATGATTTTGCTTTGTACCTATTTGGACATATCCATATTATCAACATAATTGTATTCTCCCCCGAGAACAACTGATGTATACACTAAAACGCAGTGCAGTGGAATTATGAATTTAATAAACGATTCAATGGTGCCAGACAACGTTATTACACACCGATGCGATTACAAAATGATCAGACAAAAAACTTTTGACAGGAACGAATATGTGCATTGAACATGGATGGTTAATTCCATAACAATGTTCTTAAAATGTTTTTATCGCCACGAACAAGAATAAGTGGCTGCAAATAATTTGATTAGAAAGTCATTCAGTCGTAGCCACCGAGATTATTACGGACTCACGCTATAAACGTTGCGATCTTGTTCATTTTTGTTCTCCAACTCTAGAATTTCTTGCGTACCAAGTTTTTTTATATAAAAACTTGCGCGGAATTCGGCCGACGCAATTCAAGCATTTGTTCCGGCGACCGCAAACTCGTTGGGTACAATAAAATCCGCGTGGAAACGAAAATAAGTAAGGTAACGTGTCAAAGCGGTGTTTTGTATAATTCCGATTTCGCGGCGACACTTGTACACATTGTCTCGCTTAGAAAGTAGGCAAACAATGGCATCGCGTTGCCAATATGTAATTGCTTAACTACGCATCGATACTTGTCGCTCGTAAATTGTGAACGTAAATATTCGCCCGTAAAGAGTAATGAATCTTATAAATAAGTCAATTTCAACGAAATACTCGATTTTGCAACGTTTGTAAATGTTTTTAGAATGTACTATGCTCGTGGACCACAGATAAGCGTTCTGAATAATATTAAACATAACTAAAAATAGGTTTAAAGTCACTGACCACTGAAGCATGTCTTTAACTGCGAGTTGGTTGTGTTTGCAATAAAATCGTGATTGCTTCTGAATTGATTTTGCTTGTGGGGGGGAGTGAAGGCCGTATAAATAACCATTAGGTAATGGGCGAGCGTGGTTCAGTCATGTGACTTGATATAATTTTAAGGCTATTCGATCGACTTCTGCAGCGTTGTTGGTGTATATGAAAAAATAAATTGATACCATTGAATAGTAATTTAATTTTATAACTTACAAGAGACGATCATTATATTTGTTATTTATTACATATCGAAGTACAAAAAGCTTCTTAATGACATCTGCACATTCCATATCGCACACGGTATATTAAGACACTACCGCGCAGTCTGTAGATTTCGAAAAAGTATATAATTACGTGATGTAATATATCCTTGCGTCGCAGGTGTTCCTATCTTTATAACATGTTATAAAATATTCACCAGAGTGAATGTCGCAAATGTGATACTATTGTCTTAAGCCATCGCCTACATGTTCTTCTCGGATCGCTTGCAACGCGTGTAGGATGTACCGAGTACCTACTCGAACACACACTCCTACGAAAAGTCGCCTGATGAGCCAATAGATCGGCATCCGATATCAAAGTCTATAAAACGTATCAAATACATACCGGCCTTCATATGGATCGGAACGATATCGGATGTGAAATCGGATATCGATATAATATCAACAGCACTCCGAACTCGCTGTTTTATCAGATAATAATGAATATAATATATAAAAAACAAATAAACGAAATGCGTATTTTGACCGCTGCATATAAATGATCAGTATACTTATTAAAAATATGTATTATAGTATGCACCTACCGCATGCTCTCCATCACCCAGGGTTGACTGGAAGCGAATTTCATTACGCATAAGGTACCCCCTTGTATCCCTTAGTTCAAGGTGTTACAACAACTAAATAAATAATAAGAACAAATAAATAAATAAAATTTGTTACATATTCAATGATATTAGTATACGTATCAAGTGTCTTTAAAATGTTTAGAAGAATACATATGTACTTTTACGTAAAATACATACTTTTTAAGAATAATAGTCTCAACATATTTTTCGTTTGCAACTAATATATAACATATAATTACTTATTACAGCTCGGAGTGTGGATATGTGCCCGGTATATGGCAATAGACTCACCACCTATTCTATAGTGGGCCCGTAAACGTAACTGGTGAAACGTCGGAGTGTTCTACATTCCTCTGCCTACCTCTGCAGGCGTGATATTAGGTAACTTATTATAGATTATACAGATTATTACAGATATTTTTATATATTGTTACAAATTGTCAGGAAAGATTCGATGAGATTTGCGGTTCCACCATATTATTCTACTTTAGGAAACCAGCACAATCATCTCCAGATGCAGATCAAAGACAATTAAAAGTCGTGGCCTTAGCAACGTTCGTACTAAATTATAGGACAACTGCAAACTAATACGGTTATTAGTATGTTCATGTTAACTTGTATTTAGATGAGATTGGTCGATGGGATATAGAGATAAGCATGCCATCGATAATTTAGGCCACAGATAATTAGGTTATTACTATTATTATTATAAGATACATGTATTGGTTAAATTTTTACTGACGTATTATTTTCAAAATAAAAAGGTAACATCACGCCTGTAATCCCCGAAGACGCAGACAGAGGAGTGTAGTACACTCCCACGTTTCACCAGTTACGTTTACGTCCCACTATGGAATAGGTGGTGAGCCTATTTCTATACACTGGGTGCGTATTCAGACTCCGAGCCACGAATAGAAAATCTAAGCTAATATAAAAAAATTAATAATGAATCATATGTGTTTATATTGCATATATTTTTATTTGAAAAATAAGCAATACATAAACATGCTATATATGGCTACAAAAAATTATGTAGACAATAAAATGTATAAAGCAACAAAATAAAAGCATAGCAAGACCATGGCTGCATGAGCTTACAGTTCTTACCCTGCATGGAAAAGATACTATGCATTTGAAATATTACAAAAATACATGGCAATATTTACATTTCTTTCAAACGCTATTGTCACATTGTTACATAAATGTACCCTTTAATAGTTGCTGTATATTTTTGTCACTAAGGAATTTTGTGTGATATGTTTACTGAAGTTTTGTTATTCAATTCCTCGTTTTATCTTCCCTCTTGTGTTTCTTTAAATTTCTTCATATAATTGAGATAAATGTAATGAATTTTTACGTAAATAGTTTCTAATGAGGTGAAAATCAAGTTGAAATTCGTTATTTTGCGAACAGAATTATTGATCAGATTTTGACCAACACACGACGTATGTAGGAATTTGTATCAGAAATAGGGTTGTGTTTTTGTAGATGATATCATTGTTTGGTTTGTTTCGCGTTACACTAAATACACTTTGTAACTTTGATAACAAATATGTATGTAATCATGATATATGTACATACATTTAAATTTACGCGAAAAAGTCACTTAGTATGATTTAATATTTTTTTTTATTTTCAGTATATATGTTTATATTATAATGACAAAGTCGTTACCATGTTTGCAAATTATTATAAAATGCAAATTATTATAAATTGAAAATTACTATATTTTCATTTTATAATAATTGCAATTTATAATATGATAACTATAACATAATATGATAACTATGACATGTGTCAAGAGATCATACGTTCATAAGTGCTTTAATTATTTTCGCAATAATATAGAGCAATACCCAATTCTACACGAGGTGAGATGACGCACACGCGCTTCGTGATGGTACAGAATGTAGGCAATTATATAAACGACAATCAACGCACAAAGACGTCAAGAAGGGAAAGTGAGGTAACGTGATTATACAGATATGCCACGTTAGCAGGCAGTGTGACGGATCGCACGCCGCGTTGCAGACGCGGCGACTTTTTTTATGTGGCCGACATAATAAGCACTAAGAAACTTGGGGAGCACAGACTGACGTTTTAGGCTTTCTCAATATTCTATATGTTATCCTTTTTTTTCAGTTTCATTACAGTTTTATAAAAAATAAATTCAATCGGATTCTATAACATGTTCTTTATAATCCTGTACTACAAAAGAAGAATATCTAGATCATTTACTATATGATGCATCTATTATTTCCCACATGATAAGTCCGTGCACATGTCAACATACTGTGAATTCATAATTAATTAAATTATTATATTCAATTAATCAAGATGAGTAACTCTTTCCTCGTATTAAGTTACATGTTCATTATTTGATAATGTTTGGAACGTTGAACACACATTGGTCAAAATATAGACGGACTTATGCGAATTTACACAGGAACGCTTTTATTTAGGCACAAATTACAATTCATATTAATTCTATAGAAAAGTATGTAAAAGAAAACACCAATATTACGTTTATTATTAAATATTAAGAACAAAATGTAGAATATGAGAAGAGAATGTCATGAGATACTGAAGCAGAATAACACCGACGGTACTAAGTGGTCAGTGAGTAACGATGATCTGAGCAAACTCAAACAAGGCCGGATCATTTTTGACGTTGGTGACAGATATTTAACACGTTTTACAGGAGCTATATTTTACAATATTTCAAATGCGGAATATATGTATACTTGATGTTAAACAGAATAATGATTTTATTGATATTATATCATCTTGCTTGACGAGGTCTGCAGGGAGTACTGATTACCGGACAATATCATAAAATCAATGTAAGTTTCATCTTGCCCGAGGAATGTGGAATATTTGCTATATTGCTAACGCTTAGTAATTTCGATTACATAACGCGTTAATTTATAACACTTCACAACCGACGGTGCTCCAGTTACAAAACCGCAACAGATTGTATCCGCGAAACTGATGTTAGAGATATAAAATATTACATCGCATTAGGGTGTTATGTATAAAGCTCATTCTTTACGTATTAATGCAACATATTCGGCTATCAGAGTTAATGTTGACGCGTATTTTTTCTTGACCATTATGACAGCGACGGTTATAAATTAAAAAATGATATATACACGTTTAAAGGTCGGAAATAATTGAACAATTCATGAATAATTAAAACGACGAGTGTGCCAAATGATAAAAATAAATGTGCCATAAATATTAATTTTAATAAATTGAGATGCAGCAAAGTATTTCATGACAAAAAAGATGATGTATCAAGAATATTCTATTCATGAAAACTGCTTAAGATCATAACGGTTCGAACGCCAGTCTACACGATCCAAGATTTCTCAGTACCAGAGCAATAAGCGTTAATGTAATTTGTGCAAATATGAAAACGGTGGAACTTGGCCTTATTAGTTCAGCGTCCCAGTTGCTCCTAGTGTTACCAGTTGCGATGCTTTTGTAAGAATATTCTAGAGCCAGTTACAGTGAAGAAAAAATGTACTGTTTGAGAAAGTTTAACTTAAGGCAACTGAAATATTAATGTACGATGCATATTGATACACACGATATATAGTGCCTGATCATCATCACTGGGATTGGCTAGTAGAAAATGACTATGGGTATTTAATAACCCTAAACAGTGACAATGAACCAATTATAACCTTAACAACAATTAGATTTAACAACAATTAGCCTTTACTACAATTAGCCCTGACAACAATTAGCATTGAAAATAATGAAGGATAAATAAATATGATGGATATCCGTATTGTTCGACTATATGATATTGAGAAAATGTATTGTCTTTCCCAAATCTTTTGGTGTGGCCACACTAATAAAGGCCATGTCACCCATGTCCATATATGTATTTATATATGACATTATTTTTATTTGTCCTTCCTACGAACGCTTATGTCAATAGTCATGTTTGTTCATTAACATTGGATGTACTTTGACATACCGAATAATGTTTTCCTTGTAACCTTCCTTTCTATATTTTTGTTTATTTACTCTAAGAGTAATACGAGCAGCTTTAAGTTAAAGCCTCAGTATTTAGACCTTCTAAAATAGTAGGTACTAAAACGAAAAGGATTTAAAAAAATACATATTTGCTCGCTTTGTAGAACGGCCCACTGATGATGGAGTCAGAAGTCTTCACAATCGACGTGCGTGTAAGAAGATAGTGACAAATGTAAATAGAAGAAGCCCATCAGGACTGTAAGTATGGAAATGCTTAGAACTCGGTGCCATCTGTCTACACCGTAATGGATCCCACGTAATGGAATAAAAATTAATCGGATTAAAGTAGGGTGATGTAATAACTGGGATATAAATAGGTCGCCAGAAAGGTACTGTAAACGGAGTTATTTTAACATTGAAATATGTTATCATAAAATTCGTACAGAATATCGTCTAGACAGCTATATGGAACAAAACATTGCGCTGTATTTTTTCCTATTAAATTGAATTCTGAAGAGATAATTACATTTTATTTTTCAGGTGTCTAAAAATCGACGGCTTAATACAAAAAGGATGTTTCACAGAGGCGTTAAAGTAAATTTTACATTTGCTCCGAGCTGTGTTTCCCTTGGGGGCGTTTCTTTTCACTCTAGTATAATCACGTTAATTCTGCGTCAAATAAAATCCGGAATTTATTTTAAAAATCATTTCAATAACTAACGACGTAATAATTTGAAAGTAGAACTCGTTAATTAAATAATTTAATTATTGCAAACAAGACAATAATATTTCATTTAATAAGAGTGTAAATATATTATTCTATTTTTGATTATTATATTATGTAATATACCCTCTCTCCTATTCAGAAACATATTTTAAGAATAGATATAAAATTTTAGTATTCGTTCAATTAGTTAAAAGTTTCGAATCCATTATTATTTTCTACATGAGCTCCAGTGGAAACTCAATCATTACGATACTAGATAGATACATTAGATAGAAACCATAACGTCTCGTTCGTATTTCTGGGCAAGTGTAGGCCTTGGAGTGTAGTAGGTACATTTCCACGTGCCGCCAGGGAATAGGTGAGAAGTATTTGTAATTTTAAAGCAAATTAGATAATTAAACACACTCATAAGTCTGATAAATAGAGAAGTGAATCAAGAGAAAAGAAAGTTTTGATGTTCATTGCGAGAATTAAGACAAATTTTACTTTCGCTAGGTTTGGTCCCCGCGGGCGTATTCTTTTCACTCCCGTTTAATCTTCCTCTGAATGGGAACTGATTTAACTTTGCATTTCTTGGGCAGATGCGCCAAGTCAGTGTTTTTATAAAACTTAAGATATAATATATTTGATTTAAGACATCGACATATTTTTCTATAGTCAATGCCTAATAAAATATGTCATTGATTCTAAGATATCATTCGTATAAATACATCGAAGGCCTTTACGGGTTCAGTTTGATAATTACAAATAGCTCTACCTACGCACCGAGCACGATGTATTTTTATAATATTAATTTCGTCTTTGTAGTCAGTATTATTAATAGGAATTACACATTTTCTGAAAGTTGTAGGAATGTTTGCTAATAATGATATTCATTATTATTATCGCCGTCGTTTAGTATTATTAATTTAAATTCCGACTCCGAGAGTCTTTGTGATTGCCATAATAACGAAGACGTTTATATTAGGTATATACATACCTATATCTATCAATAAAGCATATTTTTAAATTATTTAGCACATTGATAGTATATTGTTTTGCGCCCATAAATAGAGAAAAGTGCTACTATACAATGCCAACAGCCATTTTATGACGCTACGAGTTTATTGATCAATATTTTTTTTTTTCGAAATAATAATTTAGTTGCGCAATCATATTAACAAAGACAAAAGCGTCCGTCGCAAAACATTTTATTTTACGTTCACTTTGTATCCCACATCAAATTGAAAAAGTTGGCGATAATCATAACAATACACTAAGATCGTTGTAATAACAATGGCGCAAAAGTTTATGGCTCGAACAAAACAATTTGAAAAATCGCCGCCGCTCAGCACAAGGTCATTTTGTCGCCACTTAAAAAATACGTCACGAGAACATCATCTCATTTTGCCCGGAATTCCTTTGGCACTGAACGGCCAGCACTTCACAGCATCCTAATAACTGTCATCCAGATTTAATATCACATCTCCCGTTTCGTACGGGACGCACCGCGAAGCAATTTCCTCCGTAAAATTGTATTTGGACGAATACGCGTAAACTAAATACGTATGCGACCCAAACGACAAATTTTATTTATATTCTGCCTCTACTCTCTATAGAATCAGACGCACTTCTCTGTTTTACGACAAGAATTGATGGCCTCGTGTTCGTCTTCGTTCGTGTCGTATAAAATTGCGTGTCACGATATACGTAAACTGTGCGTCGTATGTCTTCGTACGCAAAAATGGAATGAAATTAGCTTTTTTTTCGTATCTAAATACGTAATCTTAAATTATGGATGAGGACGTTATTACCGTTAAGGTCTATGTAAAAGTTAGAAGCGTTCCAGAAATTTAAAAAATGTTTGGTGCGTGTATAAGCTACAATAAGAGCTAACTATTTGGAGCAATGTGTTATTATAGACTACTCTAGAAGGGATCTTAGATCACTAAATCAGTTTTTCAACTCATTTGAATAACTACTTCATTATTGCAGAATATCGCTTTCGCAGAAATTAATTTGTATATATAATATTACGGATCAAAAGTTTTTATTAGGTACAAAGATAATAAAACAAAAATATACCTATTTCTAGCAACGTGCAAATTCATTTGAATCAACGCGCACCACTTCTGAGTAATGACGAGTGGAGAGTGCAGAAGTGTCATCATGGCCGAAGGAACGCCGTCAGGTTTTATACCACATGGATTTATTTACACCAATAACGCTATTATAATGAAGTTTCTACTTTTCAAAACATTTTTATATTTCAACTTCAAATACGAACAGACAGATATGAATACGGAAAATACGATAAGAGATCTACACAGTACTTCATAAAAGTAATATTATTTTATTTTTATATCGCGATCAAAATGAAACTCAACGTAAGTTATTACATTCTGCTATTTTTTTTAACTAAAGTTACTTCTACGAACAGCTTGTTGAAGTATAATAAATGTAATTTTTACTTAGTCCAAATTACATTATTATTATAGTTTTCATACAAAGTGGTGATCTCTCAATGAAAGTCACTTGACTATTGAGCCACAAACTGACTGATACGAGAAGAGAGGATTAAATATAAAAGCACGTCAGATCTGTAATCATATAGATATTTAGCACCCCGTGCTTTCTGCTTACCCCAAAAGGGACCTGGCCTGACGATTTAATAGCGACGTTTTCTTATACGATTTTGTAAAATAAAGTGAAATTTTAAACAGGCCTTGTAATAAGAGTATCTCTTATTGATCGGAGCAAAGTCCTGAATACTGAATGAATATCAATTAGTTGGCACTGGGCATGGGCTGTCAAGTTGTGTAAAAAATATCCATCCAGTCAATGTACTATATACAGGACTCAAATAATGCTATTTATATTCAATATTTTGTTCACCCTTCTGTAGTTAACGTATCGTTAATCATAAATAAATGTATGTATGTATGTAAAAATATATTGTCATTATCATCTCGTCATCAGCCTGTCTTATTCCACTGTTGTACATACACACATATATAGGGCTCTCTTGACCATAATCACCACGTCGGCCAACAGGTTCTGTGGCACTTTTCGCATCATCTACGGTGCTGTCCATCACGGCGGGAGAATTAGCTGCCCTTCATATTATGCAAATGTAAACTTTTTTTAACTACATATTTACACAAGTACCATATTTACAGAAGACCGATTGTGAAAATGTTACGCTTCGAAATTTGTAACGCAATTATTATAGCTCAGTAGAATAAGTTCTTCTCTGTTATCCTATAAAAGACAGTGAGCGAATATAAAAAGTAATACGTAACATTATGTCTGTAACCGCTGAATAGAGAGGCAGATATATAATACTATACAATATACTACATAGTATACCGACCCATATAGATCAATACGTACTACATTCCACTAATTACTGTATCTATATACATAGATCGCCGAACAAGTTATTTAATTTTTTAAGCTAATATTTATTGAATAAATGCATTTGCTACACACTAAGATTGACCAATTATTTTATAAGCAATGCGGGACTGAAGTAAATTTGTTTGTTACCATTTACACCATAAACTTTTGGTTTTTCATTATTACTAACATCGATTACGATTTACATACAATATACTAATTGATGTTGAACAAAGTCGTTCTCGTCGAGGCAAGCGGCTTGTGCGAGTAGAGGACATACGCTAACGTTTGACAATTGCGAGCGACTTGTCCGACATGCCAAGTGAGCATTGAGACGGTACAGGTACCAAAATGATCCGCTACGAATACCGGCTTTGGCTTTTTAGAATTCCCTCCTTACTCCCGTCGCATATTTCACTCTTTGCGCCAACTTCGGAGACATATTTCTCCCTTATAAAGCGATATTTTGGTCTATTCATTGTTATTCATTGCTGCATTGTTGTTCCAGATAAAAGGTAGTAAAATCTCGAGCAGCTCGGTTAAAATGTATTTTTCATGAACACAACATTCAGAGACTTATTATGAAGTTAACCACTCTTGTTTTTCCACAGCGAAAATTATGCGATACCTATTTCAAATTCGTACGCTACAATCACAAAACGTAGCGGCCAAGATGGCTAGCACAAACTAATTGGGAGAATGTTAAGTAGATATTTACCCACTCCGAGTCAAATTATCGTAATTTGCATGTAAAGTGCAAGGATACGTGTAAGCACGTTCTTATTTTAATTTATTGTAATAAAAAAGTAACATCACGCCTGTAATCGCCGAAGAGGAAAACAGAGGAATGTAGAACATTCCTACGTTTCACCTGTTACTTTTAAGTCCCACGATGGAAGAGGAATAGGAATTTATTGTAATAAATAGACAAAAAACGAGATAATATATATTTCGGGTCATTAATGGGGTCGTTCAAAAACTGCCTGTTCCTTGTAAGAAGGCGGCCCGTTTGTAACACGGAGACCTATCGTTATCCACTTCCTGAAGGAAAATGTAAGGAAAACGAATAGGTATGTTACTTCGCCGGAATGTTACATCTTGGGCATTAAGCTTCAACGTGACTCGAATGAAGAGCATTATCTCAGTCATTATGCAAAATCTATTCAACACAGATTCGTCTGACACAGGAGATGAATAACATAAGTGATTTATTTTTTCATATTCGAAGGGAAATTAAAAAATTGTAAAAAAACAAGTATACATAATGTATATGTATATTCACCACAGCTTTCTAAGAGAGTCGGCAGGGTGCAATTATAAGACGCATAATTTTAATAAATCCAAAGTACTGAAAAATTATTAGGTAAATTATTTGACAATTCATAATTGCATATGTCATTTTTTAGGAACATCATTTGAATACCTTATAATATTATTTGGAATAATACGTACTCTCCTACCGACTCACAAAACCTACTACGCATTCAAGTCATATTTTGAGGTGGGCGTTGGTGAACTCAGTACAAAAATGACTACATAGAAATTAATGATCTTTAAACATGTGCACTTGTGTACATGTGTACTTGTATAGAACTTGTATAGATACATAACGAAACATCTGACGCAACGTACAGAGATCTGTGGGAATGACTTGCATACAGTAAGCCACAGTTGGTCGCAGGCGCAAAACAGTTATCACGAATTATGCAATATTGTGTTACATAAGTCGTGATGATGTTTTTGTTGAGTTATCGATTCAGCATACCGGAATGTAAGTTACATAATGTTTTATTTATAATTTGACAAGTATACCCTGAACACAATGTTGACCTGTTCGAATTCAGCGAGTGTTGGTGAATTATAATTTATTCTCAATCCTTAAATCCAATGAATGAATAAAAAATTCTCGAGCAATATATCTACAAGTCCTCATTACTCATTGTATTTGCTCGGTTATATAACGGTATATAATATTTTGAAAAAACGAATAATTAATATCAACTGTGACGGAAGTGGCTGCGTGCGACGAATGCGCTTTCGTTGTCTGCGAATACATACGCACCCACTACGTCAGTTAATTTTTACCTAATACAGGGATCTATTAGAGGTGCTGAACCATATAAAATCATTGAACACCAACGTTACTACACTCGATTGTTCTGTACTTATAATGTAGTTATGTTAGTGCTGTGGATGCTTGTATTGTAATTCGCTGTCACATGTACGTAATGCCACTTGATGGATGACGACGTATCCATCATTAAGGGCAAAGGAACTAAGCTAAATAAATAGATGTAAATAATAATACATTACAGCGCATAATTGTGTGATATGGAGAAATGTAATTATATAGAGATCGTAACAATAGTTTAGAGGAAGGAATATACGATTGTACCATGGCTTGAAGAGCTTGAGACATTCGTATCTTGGTCTTCGGACCATAGGTTGTATTGTTTATAAATGTTCGGTAGTGTTTCTATCTTATGGTTATAATATAAAAAATATAGTTATTGATGTAAAGTTCTGCGTTGATTACCCAATGTGTCGGTTACCTTTATTATACTTGATTTTAACAAGCGATTAAATACTACTAGCAAACAATCTTTATGTAGAAACGAATAAATACGGGTGATAGATATAGAAATTTAAAAAAATTACGTTGTATCATTACATTAGTACATTTATAACTGAAAGTATCGAAAATTGAGCAATATTTCAGTTGGTCATCGTGAATATGGTAATGTAGTATTCAACTTTATGTGAAAGTTACTAAGAATCGGACGTCATAGGAACGCCAGTTAACAATTTAAATCAAAATTAATTAATGTAGAGATTTCTTAAACTTTACCAACTTTTTGTAATATATCGAAAATTCAAGTTAAAAAAAAGTTGTAGAAATGGCGCTTGACCGAAAGTGATCTCTACCATAGGGTGGCAAGGGAACCGCTTGTCTATTCTTATTCAAATAGGATCGCGATTTTCCAGGATTACTGATATAAAGCATATAGAGTTAATTGTAAACAGTTTATACCTACAAACATTACATTATTATTTTAAGTTATTTCTGTGCAATATTGGAAAGGCAAATAATAACGGACTTCAATTAGACTTTTTCATTATGTTTGTAATAATATTTATGTGTATAGTAATTACCGGACACAAATCAAGTTTCATCGTACTACTAAGCATAAGCATCTGTACCACGGGAGACCTAGAGCATATATCAGAGAAGTAAGTGTATTAGGAACCAATCGCTCTGTCGAAAAATCTTATATTGCCTCTAGGATCTCTAACGAGGACGAGCTTTTGTTATTGTTATTTTACTGTACAAATGAAAATCTATTGAGAAGGAAAAACATTGGCCAATACAATTATTTCCAGCCTATTGTAATATTTGTAACGGAATTAAGATTTTCTCGCGAATATTTTTAAGGCAGGAGTGGTGCTTTTGTTTGGTAATAATAAAATTATCTCGGAATGCGTTTAAAAAATATTTAATTGTAAAAGCAACTTTAATAAAAGAGTTACTCCATTTTTCGTCTTCCAAAGAACACATAATATTAGAACACAATATTACAGATAACACCTAATATTAAAATAAAACACCGAAACGTACATTCGCTACATCAAATTCGTAATGATAATACCATTGCTTTTTTTTCACGACGACCGATAAATAATACGTAATTTAGTTTCAATGAGAGTTTTTTAATAAACTCCCGGTGACGTCATGGAACGCAGACATACATAGTTACACGCATATTTTATGAGAAGCGTTCTC